>JAGKTI010004574.1:0-20176 GCA_018397915.1 Birgus latro
ATTCATCTAAAAATACAATTAACTAAGAACAATTAGGGAAGAACACACACACACACACACACACACACACACACACACACACACACTTGGGAAAGAGGTGAATATGAAGACCTGGCAGAAAGTACAATACAGAGTTTAAGAGCATTATTACAGTACACAGAATGGAAAGGGAATTTAAAAGAATTATATTAACTGGAGATTTCAATACAAATATAAATTGGAATACTCTAGGTGTAAGAAGCCGTGATAGCTGGTGGGATCGATAGCTCCTGGATCTTGTGCAGGAGTTTTTCCTAACACAACATGTTAAAGAAAACACAAGAAACGAGGACTTGATGATCCGTCAGTACTAGTTCTTATTTCACTAGGCAAGAAAATGATATTGACAGTAAAATGTATCACCCTCCATTCGGCAGAAGTGACCATGCAGTATTAAATTTCAACTTGAGGTTTGCGTATGACAGTTAAGAGTAATACTAGTTATAAAAAGAGCCTAAACTACAAAAAGCAACAACCATGACCTAAAGAAGTACTTCTTAGAACTAGATTGGGAAAAGGAGCTTAAAAGACAAGATTTAAATGTTATATATAGAAAATTCTGAATTTTATGAAATAGGAATCCAAAATTACATCCCTCAGCATAAAGAAACAGAAATGAAGATAAAGAAATGGTTTAATACAGAATGTAAAAAATCAAAAGAAAAAGAGTTTTGCAGTGGAATAGATACAGAAGACACATTAGTGAGAGGGCATATAACAACTGTAAACAGGCAAGAAATTATTATAGAAAGATAAGGAGAGAAGCTCAAAAACAGTTTGAGGAAGACATTATAAATAAGTAGTGATCAACCTAACCTATTTTACAGGTACATCTGAAGCAAAACCAAAATTAAAGATAAAATACATGTACAGTCCATTACGGACTAGGGGATCATCTAAAGCACTAAATAAAAATTTCCAATCAGTGTTTACAGAAGAAAATAAGTTTGAAAGAGATGATATGGAACATGCATACCCACATATATTACCAGATATACATATATCAGAAATAGAAGTACAGGAAGGGTTAAGTAAATTAGACAAAGGAAAAGCATATGGTCCTGACGAAATTTCAGGTTGGGTGCTACATGAATGTACAGAAGAGTTCAGCAGATCATTGTATTTAATATTCAAGGAATCCTTAAGTCAAGGTAAACTGCCTGATATTTGGAAGAAAGCAAACATTGTTCCCCTATTCAAGAAAGGGAATAGACAGATTCCACTCAACTACTGGCCAGTATCACTGACCAGTGTTGTAATTAATATACTAGAAAAGCTGATAAGAAAGTTTGGGTAAACTATCTTGAAGAACACAGTATAATAACAGAAAAGCAGTTCGGTTTTAGAAAGGGAAAATCATGTGTTACTAATCTATTAACCTACTATGCTAGAGTTACAGAAACATTACAGAAAAGGGAAGGATGGGTGGACAGTATCTATTTAGATTTCAAGAATGCATTTGACAGAGTACCGCACCAATGACTTTTATGGAAACTGTACCATCAAGGAGGAATCCAAGGCAACCTGTACTGTTGCATGCAAGATTTTCTCTGAAAAAGGGAATGAGAACAGTAGGATACCAAGGGGAAGTGACTAGTGGAGTTCCACAGGGCTCATTGCTGGCACCAATTATATTTTTAGCATGTATAAATGACACAAACAGTAGCATTGGAAATCGAAGCTATCTAAATATGTTTGCAGATGCAAAAATACAAAGGAATATTATTAGCACTGATTCTTGCAGAGAGCTAGAAGAAGAATTAAACCTCATGAATATGACAAGTGGAATTTAATGTGGACAAGTGTCATGTAATTAAACGTGTTAAAAGTGAAAAAAAAAAAAACAGATTGGGATTATAAGTTAGCAAGTTCAACCCTACACATACCAGAAAGGGAAAAGAACCTAGGAGTGATTATCAATAACAGACTGTCTCTGGCTGACCACATCAGTGAGAAGGTGCATAACCTGTATACACTGCTTGCTAATATGAGAATAGCATTCACATAAATAAGACATGCTGAGAAAGTATCATAGTAACATCATTCATCATTCCGACCCTGGAGTATGCATCAGTAGTCTGGAATCTTCATCTAAAAAAAAACACATAAGACTGAAAAAGTACAAAGGGCAGCTACAAGATGGGTACCAAGCTTAAGGGATCTAAGCTACGAAGAAAGACTAGAAAAATTGACTCTACCAGCACTACAGGAGAGAAGGAAAAGAGGAGACATGGTTATGCTATTTAAATGCATCTCAGGGAAACAGAAAATAGACATTAATGAATATATAACCTATGGAGAAGCATCAGCAAGAGGACACTGCAAAACACTACGTAAAAAGAGAGGCGATGAAAACGTAAGAAAATCCAGTTTCTCAGATAGGGCAATTGATTGGTGGAATGCACTACCGAATGAAATAGTGTGCCAAAACTATTCCTAAATTTAAGGACCATGTATGATAGAAATGGTTTAATACACGGGACAGTATGAGCATGACTCATTCCTGTAAAGATACAAATAGGTATGAACAATTAGGTAAGAACACACGATATCTTCCGTTGCATTCAGGTAATCCAGTTGTACAGTATTATCCTTCCATTGGCGGACGTACTTTGATGCTATTTTTTTTCTTGTCAAAGCCAGACGATTTTATTTTGATAATGAAAAATCCCTACCAGTTACATGGCCTTTATTTATTTATTTATTATTTGTTATAGGCTCCCAACCACCACCACATTGCTAGTTCATTTCCCCCTTTTGACAGACGAACTTTCTTTTGTATGTTGCTTATGCAGTTTTTGTATATGTTAATACTCAGGCTCCTGTGACTCATTTATAACTGAGTAAAATAGTCTGGTGTTAGCTGGAATGCAGAAAGAGGATGCAATCATGAGAAAGTTAGGAAGCTATGAGAAATGTGTTAGAGAAAACCTAAGTTACTGTGTGCAGTATCAATCACTAATGGAGTGGTGCTAGGGAGTCACGTAAGCCCATGAGAATACGGCTCAAAGGACTTGCTTAGGTCTGGATCCAGCAGCTTGGGTAAGGAAGAGTGCACAATTCCTCACGGAATCTTGAATTCATGCTAAGTCATTACCAAGTTCCTTTAAAAAATTATACCAAATCCTCATTTCACTTAAATGATTGTGTGATAACATTGTTTTATGTAAGACTTTTTTTATTGCAGATATTTTGGTAAATAAATAGTTATTTTATTATGAATAATCATTGGTCTGCGAAAAACGGGAACGTATGCCCCCCCGCGCCCCTGCCCCCAAATCATACCTGAAACAACTTTGCATGGGTAATTTCAGCCGTGTCCAAAACCAGTCGGGGCAATTCGAACCTATTTCGGTCAATTATAACCCAAGCAGGTTAATTAAAAGATCATTAAAGTCAGTTCAGGCCTATAAAGGAATTATATTAACTTAGGCTACATCCAATTGGGTCAGTTAGTGGTATGCAGCCCTGTGTTGACTGACTTGGCTGCAGTTCCGTCGGATCCAATTGGCTCCATTGAGATTAATTTTGTTCAATACAGGATCCCACATGCAGAAATTAGTTTTACCCAAACATTGTTTTCCAATAAATTATTTTTACAAAATCTTTTTTCTATAATTCTACGTGTAGAAAAGGGAAGAGTGGGGGGCTTGGGCTAGGATTGTGGCGAGGCAGGAGGGAGGAAGTACACCTCCTGGCATGCCAGTGGGTGCAGTAAGTTGGCCAATATGGGCATCGTGATGGTTACAACAATCGAGAACAAGAAAAAAAAAAGAGCATGAGTTGCTGCTATTAACCATGCAACGCTGATGAAGATAATTACTTAGACAAATATAAGAACGGAAGGTTCTCTCCCCGAATCTTCAGGCCGTCTGGCTGCAAGCTGAGCAGGAAAATAGAAGGGATGCATGATATTTACTTTGACTGGAAAAATAGATGGTCCATGTGGCACATGATATTATCTTTCTTTGTTCTTTCTAATGCTGTAGGGTTTCCTTTCCGCCTGCAATGCAGACTATTTGCCTTTTTTTTTTTTTTGAGCTACATAGTATGGTAGTTGTGGAGTGTCTAACTTATCATTGGGTGATGGTGTCACTGTTTCACCAACGCAATAGGGTTCCCAAGGAAGTTGCTCACTCTGCATGTTTGATGCAGTAGAGTGGTCACGGGACATCTCTGCGCCGTAGAGTAGAATGCCTGCATGGTGATTTTTTTAATGCACAGAGGAAAAAAAACAAAGGGTGAGAGTCTGTTTTTAAATATCTGTCCTTGAGAAAATGAACAAAAACGACCCAAACTAGATCCTGACTCTTTGAGATATGGGCATATTGCATTTAAAAGACTGGAAGTCATAGAAAGAGGGAAATACAGACTGAGGAAGACAATTTCAGAGTTAACCTGTTGTATAGATGAAGGACTGAGAAAAAGGATGGGAGTGCATTGCTAGAGATGAGCTATGTGCCTGTCGTAATGGAGGATGACGCAAACAATTTAGAAGAGTAGTGACCATTGAAACAGTGATAGTAAACGGAAAAAGGTACAGCGTTGAGGTAAAGAGAGAGGTTGAAGAGAGTCAGTAAGAGAAGGGGGGTTGATGAAAAAGGCTTTGATTCACCGTATTTAAAAGAGGTGTACAGTATATGTTGCTCTTTTCAAAAATGAGAGTTGTACTCCACTCAGGGGGCAATTGAGACAGCTGTGCAGGGGTAAAAACACATAAAATATGGAGTTGGCTTAGCAAACCTTATCCCATGGTAGTGGGTTTTGCAAAAGTATGGAGAGGTCCTAACACAGGTGAGTGTTGCAACAAGGGCCTCACAAGGGCGCAGCCAAGATTTTGTTATGGGGGGAGGGGGTTGTTGAATTTTGGTTGTCATTAATCCTGAAATACTCGTATTGCTGCTAGGAAAGTATTATTACTGTGTCTAGATTAATATAAAAACAAAATGTATGTAGTGTTAAACTGTCAAAGGAAGCAACCCAGGAATCAAGCATTAATTCCGCCCCCCCATGGCAGCATCCATGCTAGCTCACACTTTCTCTATTTAAAAATTTTGTTCAGCCAACTTCCACTCGAACACTCGTCTTTAGATGGCAGTATGACGGCTATAAAGGCTAACGATGAAGATTTAGTATTGGCGAACATGATGAACCCTTAAAGTAACCAATGCTGAAGATTCTCTGTGGTTGATGAAGGAGACTTTCAGTCTACAAGTGTCATAGTGCTTATCTCGGAACCTGGTGAGGTCCTGTTTAGCCTGCTGCAGGAGGTGCAGTAACATGGTAACGTCACTGAAGGGGGCAGCATGCACAGATTTCTTTGAGCTGAGGCAGGGGTCTTCTGTCTAGGAGCACTGCGGGGTGTTACGCAGGCAGCCCTCTACTGCTAAAGGGCATGGTCAGTATCGTATCATATCATTTATAAAGGCTACAACATACATGCGTGCGCCGGCTTTAGTCTTCAAATGACGGTTGTCCATGCTGCTCAATTTCTGACAGCCTCCATGTTCAGTCCTCTATCGCTGAGGTCATGCTTTATGACTTTGTCCCAGGTCTTTTTTTGGGTCCGATTCTCGCAGCCCTACCCTCGCTGTTCACACTTAATAGATCACACACTTAACAGATCATCTCACACACACACACACACACACACACACACACACACACACGTGGGATTGAGGTGAATATGAAGACCTGGCAGAAAGGACAATTCAGAGTATAAGAACCCTACTATATAGAATGGAAAAAAAATCTGAAAGAATTATACTAACAGGGGATTTCAACACAAATATTAATTGGAATACTCTAAATGTAAGAAGCTATGAAAGCTGTTGAGATCAAAAGCTCCTGGATCTTATACAGGAGTTTTTCCTAACAACATGAAAAGGAAAGCACCAGGCAAACAGGACAAGAAGAACCATCATTATTACATATTATATTTACTAGGAAAGAAAATGAAATTGACAGTATAATCTGTCACTCCCCATTTGACAAAAGCTACCATGCAGTATTAGATTACAGTTTCAGGATAGCATATATAGTTAGAGACAATAAAAATTACAACAAGAGGCTAAACTACCAAAAGGGCAACTATCATGGCCCAAAGAAATATTTTAAGGAAATAGATTGGGAAAAGGAGCTAAGAGGACATGAAATAAATGTCACTGTAAAATAAAATTGAAATTAACGAATCAGGAGTATAGAATTATACCACACACCACAAAGAAATGGAAATAAGAATGAAGAAAGTGGTTAAACTGACTGTAAAAAAAGCAAAAGAAAAAAAGAGATTTGCTGTGAATCAGATATAGATGACTTAATAGTGAGAGAGCTTAAAACAACTACGAGAGGGCAAGAAATGATTATACAAGGACAAGGAAAGAAGCTTAAAGGCAGTTTGAGGAAGGCATTATAAATAAAAGTACTGATCAACCAAAGCTGTTTTACAGCTACATACGAAGCAAAACTAAAATCAGACATAAAATACGGTCCATTATGGATGAGGGGAAAATCTATACCAATGAAGAAGATACAGTATTTGTGAAGTACTATACAAAAATTTCCGGTCAGTTTTTATGGACGAATGTAGATTAGAGAGATGACAACGAACAATCCTGCCCACACATATTAACATATATCGAAACAAAAGGTCCAGGAAGAGATAGGTAAATTAGACCAAGGAAAAGCGAATGGTCCTGACGAGATTCCATGGTGGGTATTACAGGAATGTGCAGAAGAGCTAGACAGACCAATCCATTTCATATTCAGAGAATCCTTCAGACAAGGTAAAGTTGAGATCTGGAAGAAAGCAAACATTGTTGCCCTTTTCACGAAAGGAAATAGACAAAATCCACTTTACCGACCAGTATCACTGACCAGTGTCATAAGTTAGATATTAGAGAAGCTAATACGGAAAATTTGGGTAAATCGCCTGAAAAAACAACATGATAACGGAAAGACATTTCGGTTTTAGAAAGGGAAGTTATGTATTAAGCCACTATGATAGTTGCAGAAACACTGCAGAAATGTGATGGGTGGGTAGACAGTATCTATTTGGATTTCAAGAAGGCATTTGACAGAGTACCACACCAAAGACTTTTATGGAAACTGTATAGGTAATCTGTACTGTTGGATGAAATATTTTCTTTAAAAAAAGGGAAATGAGAACAGTACCAAAGGGAAATTGCTGATCATGGAGAGAAGTGACTAGTGGAGTTCTGCAAGGCTCAGTGCTGGCAACAATTATGTTTTTAGTATATATAAAATGACATAGACAGCGACACTGGAAATTCCTGATGATGCAAAAATGCAAAGGAAAATAAACACAGACTTTTGCATAGAACTACAAGAAGAATTAGATAAGCTGCATGAATGAGGCAGCAGATGGCAAGTGGAATTCATTGCGGACAAATGGCATGTAATAAAGTTTGGTAAAAATGAAAAAAGACCAGATTAGGATTATAAATTAGAAAGTTCAACCATACACACATCAGAAAGGGAGAAGGATTTAGGAGTAATTATCGCTAACAGACTATCACCAACAGACCACATAAATGAGCAAGTAAGAAACATGTACACACTGCTTGCTAATATGAGAGTAGCGTTCACATATATAAATGAAAACGTAGTGAGAAATATAATCACGTCATTCATTAGAACAACTCTGGAGTATGCATCTGTAGTCTGGAATCCACATTTAAAAAAAAAAAAAAATGGAATCCATATGAAAAAATACAATGGACTACTACAAGATGGGGCTCCAAGCTTAAGGGATTTAAGCCATGAAGAAAGACTAGAAAAATTAAACCTGCCAACTTTATAAGAGAGAAGGAAAAGAGGAGACATGATTATGCTATATAAATGTATCACAGGAAAAGAGAAAATAGACATTACTGAGTATATAATGAATGGGGAAGCAACATCAAGAGGACACTGCAAAAAACTGGACAAAAAGAGGTGACAAAGACGTAAGGAAATTCAGTTTCACAAAGAGAGCAACTGATAAGTGGAATGCAATAGTGAGTGCCGAAACTATTCATGAATTTAAAGATACGCATGATAAAAATTGTTCAAAACACGGGACAGTATGAGCTTGACTCATTTCTGTAAAGATACAATTAGTTAAGAAGACAAACACACACACACACACACACTCGTGTTTTTCTTTGTCCTCACGCCCTCCCTGGAAAATGCTACCAAGAAGATAGATATCAGTGGTAGTGTAACTGCATTTCAAGTTTCTACTAAAAAAAAAAAATACTGGAGGAGCCTGAGATATAAGCTGCATATTTGTGCTGCTGTGATCGCTCAAATGGCAGCAGAATATTGCAACCAAGTCCATTTAATTTCATCTGCCAAAGATCCATAACTTCCTTCAGCTAAGTTGATGGTTAGGTGTAGTCAGAATGAGTATCAAATAAGCTAGTAAAGTGCCTGGGATGAGACTCACCTGTCTCCGCTCCAGCCACGACCATGAAAAACCAGTGCTCCACAGAAAACCACCACCAGTAGCCATGTACAACGGTCAGGACAGCAATATGAATGCCCTGACAAAAGGGGCACAAGGAGCACACACGCATGGTTAGGGCAGACCTTCTAGTCCTGAGTTGTTACTCATCCACCGTCACAGCTTGAGCCCCAAGTACTGCCAGCGACCAAAGCTCTCCAATCCAGTGCTTGTTAGAGGTGGCTCTACAGGGAAAGCTAGGTGCTGCTTTGCTATTGGGTTTGCTAGAGGCGACCCTCGTACATTTGCTAGAAGCGATGTATCCCCTTGACTTACTACATACGGTTCACCTACACAGGAGTACCGACGTCCCTCTTTGGTGTCTGGACTTGCTAGATGCAGTCCAGCTACACGGGAGCACCAGCGTCCCCCTCTGGCCACTGAACTTGATAGGTGCGGTTCAACCTCTGGACTTGCTAGATGCAGTCCAGCTACACAGGAGTCCCGACGACCCTTTTCGACTGGTGGACCTGCTAGGGGTGTTTCAGCTCTGGAGGAACCATGACATGCCCTGGGCTCGGACCAACTGCCACCAGATACTGCTTCCCTCGGAGTGGATCCCTTTCCCTTCCTTCCCCCTTCACCCCTCCTCAGTTCATTCACTTCCCCCTACACCTAGAATGGAGATCCCAGGGGGTAACAATAGATGACCTAGCTGTCCTGTCTTTCACGGGTCTCTCCTAGCTTCCATGTCTGCCCTCTCAGGGAACAAAGCACACGTACGTCTGTCCTCCACAAGGTCCGTAGAGAGAGCCAGAAATCGGGTTCCATCCCTTCGGAGTCTCTCCCTATGGGCTTTACCAGTATCTTGCTTTACACACCACAACACCCACATGGACAGACATAGGCTGGACCCCCCCCCGATTTCCTCACTCTCCAGTATGTAGTCCCGGTGGTGATCTCCAGTATGAAGGAAGAAAGGGCTTCCCTCCAAACCCTCAGATCGAGTCCCCACACCCCAAATTGTCTATTTTCCTCCCTTTGTCTATTGTCATTCACTCCCTTTATCCAGGTTGTATAAAGTCAGCAATAATAATAAACCTGAACTATAGACGTCTGGAGTTTCTGTGTCTTCCTTGTGCTACCAGAGTGTATTGGAACCATACTTTGTGTGTTCCTCCCTGTTTAGAAGAACCCAAAGGAATTAGGTTTATGCTAGGATAACACTGGTGGCTAGCAGTGGTTTTAATTACGGAGGAAAGGCAAAGCAGTGCTTTGATTACCCATTTACACCGTAGCACAGGAGCACATACATCACGATGGCAGCCCAAAGGTCCCACATCCCTATACCCAAGTATGATCCCAAACTGTATGACATTACAACTTACATGGAAATGGTCTAACTGGTGTTGGACTTAGTTTATGACGAGGACACACAGAAAATCTCAGTATTACAGCCTCATCTAAGCAAGTTGGTAGCCCTGGTAGCGGGGAAAATCATTTCGGTCCTAACATGGGCATAGTTCAGTAAAGTAGTGATTGAAGGTGTCCAACTCACCCTTGGGCTGGTTGTCGTAGTTTTACAGCTAAACAGTGTAAAATTAGAGGGAGACCTTGATGCTATGTTAGCATGCTTACAGAAATTCACGATGTCTGCCTTTGCCCAGCTGACTGAGGAACAAAGTAATCAACATATTTTTGCGCACCGCATACGTATCTTACCTAGTGCCATCTGGGAACACTTCATGATCCACGACACAGGGATTCGACTGAGACATCGTGACAATTTGGCAACTGCTGGCAATGCATGCAGGTAAGCATAAGCAAATGGGGCTGTGCACCATGTCCCAACCCAATCAAACCAGACAATGGCTGACTGGCAAAATCAAACCACCCCTTCTACCCCAGGATTTCCCCGTCACCACAGGAAAAAGGACACGGCAAGACAGCCTCATCCTTATTGACCCCTGGGAGTTTAAAGCCTGCAGTGCTTCTGGCCCCTTGCATGGTATACGGGAACAAGTTAAAACTCGGCTCAACCAGACCAATCGCCGGGTCCCACCACAGAAGCCTCGTCTCCTCCAGCATCGTGTCACCAACAGTGATGCCCGGGTAGACAACACAGGACTGGATGCAGAGGAAGAGGTCACTGCAGAAACCACCTACGATAACATAGATGAGCCATTAGAAGAAACAAGGGCCTCAGAAGCTGGGCTGGATTTTTAGGTTCCTCCCTGTCAGCTCTGGCTCTGGTGAGGACAACTAGCACCAAGCTCAAAACACCTGTATACACCAAGATCAAGCTCCAGGGAGTCCCTGTGAGTGGGCTCCTAATGGGTATGGGTTCCGCATGCCCTTGTCTATACAAGCAGTTCTACCAAAAAAAAAAAAAAAAATCAAAGCCCTCCATGCCTCACCCACTGACCTCACTGGGGTAGGGGACAAGCCCCTGGCCCTGAAGGGCGAAACTGTTCCCCTCTCGGTGACCACCCCAGAGCCGTCAGTATACACCAGCCACTCATTTAATGTGTTTGACTTAAGTTGCACGGCTTATAATGGTTATCTTAGGTTGAACTTGCTACAAAAGCTGGGAGTCACAATTGACTGCCAGCACCAATGCCTCTGGTTTGGGGCCCACAACTCCACATCCAGCCTGCACGATGGAGTGCAGGCTGTCACAGAAAAAAAGAAAAGAAAAAAAAACGACCACCATCCAACCCCACCACCAAGCCAGGGCTCTGTTGAGAACCTTGGCCCAACACCCACTTCTGTTCTTCTTTTGAGTGGAGCAACCCTATGCCACCAGCTGCCTAATCTCTCTGGCAATAGTTCCCTGCCCCCTCCTCAACGCCATCAGGATAGCCAACATTTCAAATGAACCCCTCACACTTCCCAAGGGCTTGGTCATGAGAGAATTAGAAACATTTGATACCCCCCTCTGAACCTCCAAGTTCTACCGACACCCCCTTCCTACCACAAATTCCCTCTCATCTCTCACCACCACAAAAACAAGACAGAACAGCTGCTTCTTCACTGCCAAGATATCTTCGTCTTGCACCCAAGAGATCTGGGCCAGATTGAAGTACTGCAGCACCCCATACAAACTACAGGGCCCCCCATATGCCAGCCGTTGTGCCAGAAATATCCAGTGCAGCGCCAGGAAGTTGGCCAAGTTAAGAGCATGTTGAGTGCAAGGATCATAATACCTATGACCAGCCCTTTGTCTTCCCCTGCAATTCTAGTGAAAAAGAAGAATGGATCCACAAGGTTTTGTGTCACCTGACGACAACTCAATGACATGACCATCAAAGACGCCACCCCCTTGCCTCGAATCAATAGCTTTTTGGACTCGTACGTGCTCGATGGTTCTTCACTTTGGACCTTCAGTAGGGTCACTAGCAAGTACCCATTCAGGAAGAACACTGACAGAAGATGGCATTCTCAGTCAACGGTGGATGACTGTATGACTTTAACCTCCCTTCAGCCTCTGCAATGGACCCACCACCTTCTCCAGGTTGACGGACTTGGTCCTACGAGAACTAACCTTGGAAACTTGTTTGGCCAACCTGGACGATATTATCATCTTTGGATGAACCTGGAAGGAGCATCTCTAATGCTTAGGGTAAGTGCTGCACTATACTCGAGCTGCCAGTCTCAAGCTCAAGCCATCAAAATGCAACCTGGCTCTGGAATCAGTCGCATTCCTTGACTGTATCATCTCCCATCAGGGACTGACCCCAGACCCTGACAAGCTCCAGGCCATTGCAGAGCTCACCCTACCTTCCAGCATCAAAGGAGCGTCAAAGGGGTTCATGCTTCCTTGGCCTGCCCTCCTGCGACCAACGTTTTGTTAAGAACTTTGCTGCCATCACCAAGCCACTCCACGACATGACAAAATAAGAGGAGGTCTTCTGGTGGACTACCTCCAGACTCAAGGCCTTCAAAAAACTTAAACACCACCTCACTGCAGCACCCATAATCGCCTTCCCCGACTACACACAACCTTTTAGGCTGTATACCAATGTCTCCCTCAAGTTAGGGAGGGGAAAGAGCACATCACTGCTTGCACTAGGCGTACCCTGAACCCTTCTGAAGAGTATTATATGGCCACCAGATGTGAATGCCTTGGGGTGGTCTGGGCACTGAAACACTTCTGGTCCTATGTCTTAGGGACCCCACTCATGATCATCATGGACCACCAGTCCCTACAGTGGTTGCGGTGGTCACAGACGACCCACGCTCTCTTAGTCCATTAATGAGAAACCCAGGAGGAGTTCGATTTTGACCGTGTAATGCCCAGGCAAACTCCACACCAACGCAGATACCTTGTCGAGACTTCCCCTTAATTCACTCACTGAACCACGGAAAATGAGCTGCCGCCCATCAGAGAACACCTTACTCCAGCAGTGGGAAGCAAAGGTAAAATCAAAGTGGATGACGCTCAACATCATCACTAAGCCAGAACAGATAGGGGACCACCTTTATACCCCTTCAGGCTACTTCGTCATAGACCCTGCAGAAGTCGAGGACATTATGAGCCAGCTACACTCCAGTAACGGAAACCACCTCAGCCAGCAGAATTTGCTTGAAGTTTTCAGGGACGTCAACTGGATGCCCTGGCCATCAACCGTTACCAAGCAAGTAGTTGAAGCCTGTAGGGCATGCACCGTGGGGAAGGGCATCTCCTGCACCCCAGGACCAACAGGGCACCTTACGGCCACCAAACTTTGGCAGCTGCTGACAGTGGACGTGACTGGACATCTTTCATCCAAATTGATGATCTGATTCATCGTCACATTTGTAGACACTTACTCCAGGTTTGTAATCACCTGGCCAGCTAAGCCACACTCCACCACAGCCATTGCTGAGCCCCTAATCACCAATGTTTTCCCTTACTCCGGCTTTCTGCAAATGCTGCATGCTAACAGTGCCCAGAAGTTCTCAGGGCAAGTCTGGTAACAGCTATCCAAGCTATTTGGATACCGCATCTCCCTCTCGTCCCCTTACCATCCTCAGGGGAACTCCGTTTCGTTTTTGAAGGCTGCAACATGCTTGCATGCGTTGGCCTTTTTGGATTGGAGCGTGTAGCATTTTATGACCGGATGCCCTTCCTGATGTCTACCAATGACCCTTGGGTGGATTCGATCCTCCGACCCTACGGCCAGAGCGAAGCGCTCTAACCCACTGAGCCACGGCTGCTCGTGTGAAGGAAGTCATGAAGCCTCACCAGTCAGCTCAGAACTAGGCTGTTCGCGCTTAACACCGAAGCCTGGCCTTCCCATGTTGAATGGGGCATGAACACCTGCCCTAGGGAAGACAGCATCATGCCCCACAAATGCATTTTTGGCGAGCCCCCAATGTTCATTCCATTAAGACACTTTCCCCAGCCACTATGAACCAGGCCACACCCAACAGAACCTACTGCCTCATCTCAAGAACCGATTCCACCACATGCAGTGCTACCAAGACCTGCAGCAAGACGAAACCACCCCGACAACCTGTACTGAGTGGGTCAACAAGTCACGGTTGCGAGATTGCCTCTTGACCACAAGCCCCAGAGAGAGTTTCTTGGTCCTTTCAAAATAACACCTGTGTTGAGTTGTTATCAGGTCGTCAGTGATTTTCATGGCAAAGCCAGGGTATACTGCAGCCGACATGTCAGACGATACAACCCCCTCAAAACTGACCAAACCAACATCCCATCCTCCATCACTCCCAATTGCCCACAGCCACCATTGTTCAGCTACTCCCAAATCCACTATCCAGTCTTCCCCATGCTCCCCCTAAACTTCTCTCCCCTCCCATCTCCACCCAGCACCACCACCAGTCAGCCATCATCATCTCCACAAACCTCTCCCTCATTGTCATCACCTAGCCCATCCCCCTCACAATCTCCTGACCATCAGCCCTACTCCTCACCTCCCCCCCCCCTCCCCCATCATCCAACCACCCCCACCCCCCCCCCCCCCCCCCCCCCACCCTGTCTTGCTGTGCACTTTTTTTTTTCACCTTCTCCTCCATCTCCTACCCCAAGTACACCCTCTGCCTTAATACAACCACCCCCCAACCTTGCCTGACTTCATATCCATCATCGCACAGCCCAAAATCATCTGCTAGCTCCTCATCCTCCTTTTCACACCTGGCCAACAAGTAAGCCGCATTCCTGTCTTCACTAGATCCAGCCGCCAATCATGACCACCCAAGAGATACAGCCTCCCGTTATCATCAAATTCTGTCACACCACCCCCCATCAACCCCTCCAATCCCGGCCGCCAACCAAACTTACCCTGCAACTTCAAGCAATAAAGTCACTGACTAACACAGCAACTTCAAGCAGTAAAGTCACTGACTAATACAACTTCCACCCTACCAATCCCCACTCCAACCAATGCCACTCCCACTGCTACTTTCACGTCCACGCCAGCCTGCTTCAAGCTTGACCTTGGGTCAAAGGTCACCATATGCTTGCCAGCCCCCATTGCAGCCACAACCTCTCCCACCATTTCATCGCTTCAGCCACATCCAGCCTGCATTGCCATGTTCGTTCAATACATATTCAAGGTCTCCTACACCAGGCACACCAAGGAAATCCCAAAGCCTCACCATCTACAGCAGGGATGCACAACCTTTTGGGCTCCGGGCCACATGATCAAACTTAAAACTCACTGAGGGCTGCAAGATTTATTTTAAACAAAAATGTAGAAATTTTAGGTGCTTAATGGTAAAAATATAGTACTTAATCCATTACGTTACAAAACTATGATTAATCCTTACCTGGCATGCATGACACAGTCTTCTTAATGCGATTTTTGACACTGTGATTCATAGACAAGCTTCTTTATGTTGGGTTGAAACTTTGTTGTTGCCAGTCGCAAAATAGAGTGCAACCTTTCATCACTCAGCCTGCTTCGAATGTCTGACTTGTTTCGACTTAGCAGACTAAATGTTTGTTCATATATATAGGTAGAGCCAAATAAGCTTGCATAAATAGCAGCCATGTTTCACAAATAAGGATATTGATCTTTGGGCAAACAGTTATAGAAATTGAGTAAGTCCCCTTCCTTAAACTTTGTATGAAGAATGTTGCTGTTCTGGAGGTCAATCAGTTCTAACTGGGCTTCTACTTCCACGTCTTCAGGTGATACAGAAAAAAGGGTTGCTGAACAACATCAAGTTATTCCTTTCTTTCTTGAGGTTTCCAAATCTGCTGTCAAACGCCTCCGTGAGTTTTCTTACTGTTGTTGCATAGTGTTCATTTTTCTTACATACATTGTGTTTCTCACACATTAGTTGGTAGTTTGGGAAGTGTACTAATTCACCTTTGATTAGCTGTGACTGAAACAACTTTAGTTTTTGTTCAAAGGCTGTCACATGGTTTGCTAGCTGAGAAATAAGTTGGTTATTCCCTTGAAGTCTAAGATTTAAGTTATTTAAGTGACATGTGAGATAAACAAGAAATGCCAGATCGCAGAGCCAATCCATATCGTCAAGTTCTGGAATTACTTTATTCGTTTCATTAAGAAATATCACTATTTCATCAAGAAGACTGATGAATCTCTGCAGTGTATTTCCTATGCTTAACCCATCTAACTTCAGTGAAAAATACTAAATCACCATACTCTGCTTCAATCTTATCAAGAAATTGCTTTAACTGCCAATGATGCAAAGCTGATCGTGACTTAATAAAGTTCACTGTGGAAACTACAACTTTCATTACATGTTCGAAGTTCAGTTCTTTTCCACACAAATTCTGTTGATGTATTATGCAGTGAAACTGTTTCAGTTCATTTTTTCGCTCTCCAAGGTGCTCGATTAATAGTTGTACCAGACCATTCTGCTTATCAATCATTGCAGGAGCCCCGTCAGTTGATATGCCTACTAAATTGTCTAAATTTAATTCAACTGCTGAAATCTGCTCTAGTAGTCCGCTCAATAAATCTCTTCCAGTAGTCTGCCCTTTCAAAGAACTGAGGCCAGCAAGTTCTTCATGCACAGAGAAGTCGTCTGTTACACCACGTACAAACACTAGTAACTGAGCTGTAGATGTTACATCAGTAGATTCATCAGTTGCTAGGGAAAAGTACACAAATTGTTTGCCTTTTTCTGGGACCGGGGGGTCGCAAGTTCGAGCCGCGCCCGGGACCGCCGTGCCGGTAGGGGTAGCGCTCTCCTGTTACCTAGCGGGGCTATATGATCTCATTGTAAGGTCTAGCTCGGGGATTCTTTAATCCTTTAGGGAAAAGTACACAAATTGTTTGCCTTTTTCTTTCACCTGGTCTACTATATCACCTGACAAGTCACAAATTCTACGGTGGACTGTCGTACGACTCAAACTGATATTTTCATATTTCTTCACAACATCTGGAGAAAGTTTTTGAACAGCAATAACAATACATTTTTTAATGAAATCACCTTCAGAAAATGCCTTTGAATTTTTAGCCATCAGATTTGCAATTTCATAGCTCACTTCTGTTACATCCTGTGACTCCTTATTTCTCTGACTGAACTTGTTTTTCTGAACATCAAAACCTTGCATCAGTGATTTTATTTTCAAAACCTTGCATCAGTGATTTTATTTTCAAAACCTTGCATCAGTGATTTTATTTTCTGGTTCCTTAGTTCACCTGTGATTTTTTCATAAGACTTGTGCTTTGTTAAATAATGCCTTTACAAATTATATTATTATCTGAACTACTATTTATCAATTTATTACCTTTTATATTTTACCTTTTATTACCTACTAAGGGCCGCCAGAGGGTTGCTTGAGGGTCACATGCGGCCCGCGGGCCGCCGGTTGTGCATCCCTGATCTGCAGTGTCTACTAACGACCTACCCTAACCCAAGCTCTCTTATCCTTGTCGAGGACTCAGCCAGAGAGGCAGACCATTGCTCATTAGCCTGGCACCACACTTTGGAGAACCAATGACCAGAAAATCTTCGACCTCCAGCCACGTGGACATGGCTTAAAGAATGGCAGGGATGGTACAGTGCCCTGGACAAGACTTACCTCTGTCGCCGCTCCAGCCACAGCCATGGAAAACCAGCGCTTCACAGAAAACCACCACCTGCAGCCAGGTACAATGGCCAGGATAGCTACAATACAAATGCCTGGACAAGAGGGGCACAAGGAGCACGCACGCACAGCTACAGGCAAACCTAGTCCTAAGTTGTCACCCACCCGCCATCACAGCCCAAGCCCCAAGTACTGCCAGTGACCGGAGCTCTCTGATCCAATTCTTGCTAGAGGCGGCACCTCTGGGAAAGCTAGATGCTTCTCAGCTGCTGGGTTTGCTAGAGGCAACCCTCGTACATTTGCCAGAAGTGATGTACCTCCTGGACTTCCTAGACACCTTCCAGCTACACAGGAGCACCAATGTCCCTCTTCGGCCTCTGGATTTGCTAGATGCGGTCCAGCTATGCAGAAGCACCAACTTCCCTCTTCACCTCTGGACTTGCTAGATGCGGTCCAGCTGACTGGTGGTGGTGTTGGGTGGAGAGGGGAGGGGTGGTTGACTGGTGGCGGTGTTGGGTGGAGACGGGAGGCGGTGGCTGAATTGGTAGAGAGGCGGCCTGCAGTCCTAATGGACCCAGGTTCGAATCCCAGCTGGGGCGGGGAACAGTGTAAGGATTCGAATTTCATATCAGCAGACTTTCCTGATCTACCAGAGACCCGCCAACATGTCATAAAAATACCCCGGCTAATACCAGTACACCAGTCCTGTATGAGACAGCCCTAGCATGTATTCAAAAAATGGACGGTGGGTGTTAGTGCCAAAGTGGTCACATGTGGAGGTGTGTAGGAGGACTACTGGGCCTTGGGATAGGCCACTGCCCCCAAGAAATAGGTGTTGAAGCTTTTGCCCAGAGTTGGACAAAAAAAAAAAAAAAAAAAAACAGCGTCTTCCTCCGGCCACTGAACTTGCTAAATTCGGTTCGGCCTCTTGACTTGCTAGACGCGGCCCAGCTTCGCAGGAGCACTGACATCCCTCTCTGGCCACTGAACTTGCCGGGTGTGGTTTGGCCTCTGGACTTGCTAGACGTGGTTCAGCTACGCAGGAGCCCCAGTACCCTTCTTCGGCAACTGAACTTACTGAAGACAGTTGAGTCCCAGAGGAGCTACAACGTGAACGGGCTTGGACCAACTGCCACCAGATACAGCTGCCCTCGGAATGGATCCTTTTCCCGTACACCCCCCTTCACCCCTCCTCAGTTCCCTTCCCCCTACGTCTGGAAAGGAGATCCCGGAGATAACAGTAGAAGACCTAGCTGTCCCGGCTATCTCGGAGGCCTTCTCACTTCCTCACGTGCCCACTCTGGGAACAAAGCACACTTACGTCTCTCCTCCACAAGGTCCATAAAGAGAACCAGACAGGAGCCTGAGTTGCAGTCTCTCCCTGTGAGCTCTACCTGTATCTTACTTAGCACCAGAGGTGGGCACCTCTGCAATCACCTCCGCAATCAGCAGTAGTGGACCGCACGTTTTCAGTTGCAGAATTGTGATTGCAGCAATCTTGTCCAAAACTTACGGTATTGCATTGCAGAAGTACTTCCGCATTCGCAATCCTGTCCACAATCTCCTATGTGGCGGTCGGTGTCGGTTAGTACAGGCTACATCATGACTTATCAAGCTTGAACAGGATTCCTGGCCAGCGGTGGTGGCGGGTGAGGCATCGCTGCATCAGTCAGTAGTAGGGATGGGCGATAACAGGAGAAACAATTTTATACTATACGATATGATATACTATAAGTCAGCATGGCAGTAAATTTTTTGGCATGCATAGTTAATCATGCACAGTTGTTCCACAATTTGACAGATGACGATCTTAAGGGCTAATGTAATGGTGATCACTGAAAATACTATTTTTTATGGTCATCTATCTATCTATCTATTGCCAGACGCCTCAATCCCGAACGGGGTGGCCACAAACAAATCGCCTCCATGTCACTCTGTCCCCTGCCATTTCACTACCACACTCCCAACTCACATCCCCCTCTTTCATATACCTCTCCACTCCATCCCTCCATCTCATCCTCGGCCTCTCCCTCCCTCTCGCCCCCTCCACCTCACTCACATACACTCTCCTCGTCAATCTTTCACTCTCCATCCTTTCCACATGCCCAAACCACCTTAACGTGTTTCTCCTAACGCTTCCCATCACGTCCTCAAGCACACCACAACGCTCCTTCACTTCCTCATTTGTTAGTCTCTCTCCATGTGACTCCACATGCTCCTCTCAAATAACTCATTTCCACTGCTCTCACTCTTGACTTCTGTCCTTCCAACAGGGTCCAAGCTTCACTTCCATATGTCAGAGTTGGTATCACAATACTGTCATGTAACAACTTTTTCACTTCCATGCTCACCTCCCTGTTTCTTATCACTGCTTTCAACGAACCAGCAACCTTCCTTCCCTGCTGTACCCTTTCGAGCACTTCACCCTCCAGACTACCATCCTTACTCATCACACTGCCCAAGTACTTAAATTCACTCACATTCTCCATTTCCTTCCCATCCAATCTCACTGTACACTCACTGGCTTCACTTCTCTCGAAGACCATCACTTTACTCTTCCCCACATTCACCTTTAGATTCCGTTTCTTACACACTCTCCCAAACTCATCTACCAAGCCTTGCAGCTCCCCTTCGTCTTCACTCAACAACACAGTATCATCTGCAAACAACAGTACAGG
>JAGKTI010004574.1:25079-49729 GCA_018397915.1 Birgus latro
CCAACCCTTTTAGTCACCTCTTACGACAAGCAGGGATACTGGGGGAGAATTCTTGAAAACCCCCCTACCCCCAGGGGTATGGTCATACTGAGTTATTATCTGCAAGAGTAAGCACATTTCTATGAATTATGTATGCAAGTTCTATGGACTGCATTCTGCTGCCAGTCAGATTGATTTCCCGAGTGGCACAAAAGCAATTTCTTTTCCTTGTAATAGAATTTTTGTAATAACGGATATGATTATGTTATTATAATATTATATTGTGAGAGACTGTTCTCCAAGGGGTCGAACGTCATGAAGCCAAAAGGGCAAGTCTGACCTTGGAGAACTTCGAGCAATTGGTGTTCGTGAAAGGGAACATGGACCTTCTCAAGATGGAGTTGTTCTCAGTCTTGGAGGACTCAGACTGACTGTGACGTGTGGGTGTGAAGAAGCGAGGGTCACAGTGACTGAGTGTCACTGTGGGATATTGTCATTGTTATGCTCTGTGTTTTATGGCGCAACTTCTCGCTCCATAAGACACAGGCACATGCCTTGGATTCTCTTCTGTGCTTTTATGGTGCGACCTCTCGCTCCGTAAGACACAGACACAAGCTTTAGGATTCTTTATTTCAAGACCGGACTAGAAATTATACCAAAGGAACAAGGCAAACCAGTATTATGCATATATTAACCAGATTGACTGACACAATACAATATAGAATGTTATAAGTGGCAGTTGCAGAATCCCTTATGATACAACTAAGGCAACACACAATATAGCGGGATGGCACACTGGGAGTTATAAGTCTGTGGCTCACTGGGAGTCCCAACCAGGGCAACATACATTGCTCAGTATTAGCCCAGCAGTTCCAGGCCTTGAGTATATTCCACCCATACCACTGGGGGAGCACTGAACCTTTACATTAACAAGAGTTCACTGAGGTTCACTGGGGGAGTCACAAGACACTATATTCACTGACCGAAGCGAGTGGGGCCTGGGTTGGTCATTACATTTCATGGGGAATGTACAGGAGTTGTCACAGGGGAGGGAGAATTACACAGGGGGCATGATCTACTGGGGGCCTACGGCAGGGGGAGGCTGGCACTCAGTTCTGGCGGAGTCTTATAAGGGGTGAGGGTGACACTCATGATTTCGGGGCTGAGTCCGGAAGGTTCAGGCCCTCTGGGTAGTGTGGGGCTGCCTCACGATATGGGCAACGAATGGGTGTAGTAGGGGGTCCACCTTTGGTCCTCCTGGAGGCGGCCTTGGGAATTGACAGGCCCTTGGGACTGGGGCCGAACAAGGCCAGGAGGTGGGTGGCCCTACAGTGGCCTCAGGACGTCATCGAAGTGTGGTGGGCGCCCTCAGGCTGGGCGGTGCCCGGGGTCGGCGGCGTGTCCCTCAGTGGCTGGGGCTGCGGTCTCGTCAGGGAGAGGGGGCCATCAGGAGTCGTCTGTGGCCACAGAGTTCCTGCGAGTCCATCAGCGTCTGCACCTGGGGAGGGGACAGCTGGATAGACAGGACGCCCATGACCAGTCCACTCCACATGCCCTGCCACGATGTACCTGTTGGGGAGCAATCTCCACCCCAGGTGGTGTGGGGGGAGGCAGAGGGGCATCTCACTTGGCCACAGGAAGGGTGGGCCGAGCCAGAGACCTGCTTCTGTACGGGAGCCTCCGGCCTAGTGGAGGAGGGAGGTTGCTCCCTCTGCTTGGCAGGTCCAATGGACGCTGCCGAACTCCACGCCGGGGACAGAGGAGGAGATTCTGACGAAGCTTCTCTGGCCTGTCAAGTCCAGTGGACGTTGCCCAGGCTCCCAGGATGGGGAGTGGAGGAAGGAGATCTGGCGGACGCTCCTCCTGCCTGATAAGTCCGGGGGACAAACCGGGGCACCACTTGTCTTGGGGGCGGCAGGAGGGAGAGATCCAGCGGATGCTTACGGCTGGGCAGGTCTGGCGGACGCTACCACACTCCTGCTGCCGGGGGATAGTCGCAGCTGCAGAGTACCTGGCGGGTGCCTTCACTATGGCAGGTCCAGTGGATGCTACCAAGGCTCTGCTCCCTTTCCTGGGACATGCAGGAGAGGTCCGGCGGATGCTCTCACGTTGGCTAGTCCAGTGGACGTAACCATGCCTCCGCTCCTGATGGCGGGTGGCAGAAGAGGGAGAACCAGCGGTAGCTCCTCTACATCAAATCCAGTGGATGTTGCTGTGCTGCTGCTCCCCTGGGGTGTCGTAGGGCTGAGAGAACCGGCAGTCATTCTCCCTCTGCTAGCAGTTCCTGCAGGATCTGCTGAGGGCCTAAGTGGGACTGCTTGACTGCAAGTCCCACCCTGAGTCTGTCGATGGCTGCTGCGGCCAGAGAGTAATGTCCCTGGACTGCTATCTCGGTGTTGGTTAGGTTGCAGGGAGGAGGGACGTATGGGAGAAGGTGACGTGGGCCAGTGTGGCCCGGAAGGTAGAGTCACCTGTCCGGTATCCCCTTGTAGGGTGGTCGTCACCTCCCCGTCATCTCCTTGGTGGGTGGGAGTGTCATCGTTGGGGTGCATTTTAGTCATAAATTGATTATAAATACAATTATTCACTACATTAGCAATTGATTTACCCCCTGTTTGTGCACTGTGTATTGATAATTGTGAAACTGGATTGCGGTCGCGGTATTGAGGTAGCGGAACTGCTCATTCCAAGTTTATTGCGGAATTGCAGTAGTGGAATGTAAGGGTCAGAGGTTGCGGAATTGCGATTGCGGAGTTGAGTTTTAGATTGCGGTGCCCAGCTCTGCTTAACACCACAACACCCACATGTACAGACTTAGGCTCGCCCCCCCGAGTTTCCTCGCTTTCCAGTGCACTTGGTGGTGACCTTCAGTACGAAAGAAGAGAAAACTTCCCTTTAGACCCCCAGATCGAAACCCCACACCCCAAATAGGCAATTTTCCTCCCTTTGTCTGTTGTCATTCACTTCCCTTATTATCCAGGTTATATAGTTATTGATAATAATACACCTGTACTATAGTCATCCGGAGTTTTTCCTTGTGCTACCAGAATATATTGGGAGATCACGTTGTCTTCCTTCCTGTTAAGAAGAACGCTAAGGAACTAGGTTTGCACCAGCATAACAGCTAGTAACCAAGGAGATTGATTCGTACCTCTTAATCAAGGCTTACCGAATGAATTTCATAAAACGAGGACTTAGCATTCAAGATATGGGAGTGGCCCAGTTTTCTCAGATGAAAATAGACCGACTGTAGTGTCTGGACCTTCACATTAAGTTGGAAAGATATAACAAGAGTTTGGTTTGCTTTAGAGTTTAAATGCTTAAATCATGACAGGATAAGTTAATGCTGCTCAGTCGTTAATGACGTTTTACTGCGTACTTCCGCCACCTCGGAAAGTGTAATAACTTTTTTTTTTTTGGGGGAGGGGTTGAGGTCGAAGGGGGGAGAGAAAGAAACGAACAGCAAAGAAGCGTTACCAGAAATTTAACAACACTACCAAGGAATGTGTCGTTGGAGAGTGCATACATTTGGCAAGGGATAGCTGAAACAAAGTGATGTAATGTGATGTGATGTTGTTGAGGTGTTTGCCTTTACAACGACACCTCTAAATAGTTTCTTTCTTTCTCTTTTCTCTTTCCTTCTGTGTCTTTGTGTGGTATACGAGCAAACTATAATCAGTCGCCTGAACTTCTGAGCTCCTTCACTTTCCTTTCTCTTTTTGTTCAGCATTTGAATATAATTAATTTCTTTTTTTCTATATCACTTCTGTTAAACAAAAGGTCCCCAATTATACTATTTCTTTCCTAAATTAGTCGCTGTTGTAATTCTATTAATTGTGTTCTTTCATCCATATATCCTCTGCATTCTAATAAAAAATGTACCAAGTCTTCTGTCTCTGCATTGCACATCGGACAATTTGTCTCCGTTCCCTTGAATCTGTTTCTATTTGCTAAATTTAGTGTATTAGATCTGCATTTAAACATGATTGTGGAGGCTGGTGTATTGTCATATATTTCATCAACTCCACCTATTTCTTTTTTCCAATTTTTATATACTGTTAAGCTTGATTTGTTTTCCATGTCTTTTTTTTCCATCTTTTTGTGTCCTCATCATATAATTTCCTGATTAGTTCATCTTTTGATATGTTCTTTAACCCTTCTGTATGTAGGCTCAGATCTTTTAGTGTATTCTCACATTCCTTCATCCACTTGCTTTTTCTTTCCCTCAGTTCTTCTATAATTTCGATTAATAGTACATTATTTCTTCCTTTTAAAATTCCTTGGAGATATTGAAGTTTTGCCCTCTTTATTTTTGTTTCCATTAATGAAGCTCCTACTTCGCCCATCAGGCAGCTTATTGCAGTGCTCATATTACCTCCCAGCATTGTTCTGTACACTCCATTTTCTATTTTCTGTAATTTATCTATTTCTTCCTTGTTAAAATCAATTATTCCTGCAGCATATAGAACCCCGGGGAATGCTAGGCTCTTCCAATAAGTTTTACCTATTAAAAGTTTATTGCAGCTCCTAGCCATAACACGGTAGGTTAAGTTTGCTAATCTTTGTGCTTTCATAATGATGTTATCTTTATGTCCCTTGATGCAGTCTTTTGAATCCACTATTGTTACTTCCAAATACTTTATTGAATTTACCACTTCTGTACCCTCTATTTCTGTTGGTTTCTCCTTCATATTGAATATAATTAAGTTACTTTTTGCTTTATTTATTTCTAGCCCACAGGTTTTACTGATATTTATTAACCTAATGTTAGCTTTGGCCTCAGTTACTGACTGTGAAAATTGAAGGCCATCATCTGCAAAGAACAAGGTGTTGATTTCAAACCTGTTATCTCTATAGCCAGGGCCTGCACTTTCAAGGTGGTTTAATATCAAGAAGGTTATCAATTTGAAAAGCGTCGTTGATCCTGTGCATCCTTGCCTGATTCCATTGGTAATTTCTATCTTATTTTTTATGTTTTTGCTTAAATTTATCGTTGTTTTATCCCCTTAGTATATTTTGCTAATACCATCTATTATATTCTCTTTAGTGCCTCTGAAATGCAGAGCATCAATACATGATGATATACCACAGCTCTCCATCAACCTTACCTGGGCAAGACACCCACCTCAGGAGGAGATACCCAGGGAGCGGAAATGTGCGGCTCAGTATCAGTACAAGACGGGCGCACCTGTCTCTCTCCTGTGTGCCCCTCTTGTGCTCAGGTAACTTGTCGCAGAGGTTACAATCACGGCAAATTACACCTCCGTCGGACAAGCCATCGCCAGGTTCAGGGTGAGGCTACTCCTTTAGCCCCAGACAGCACCCCAGAGTTGGCCACCAGCTGCCCACTTGCTGCTTCCCTCCCTCACTCACACCGGGTGACGGCTACCTTGCCGCCCTTGCTATAACGACACAAAAGGAGGTAGAGTGACGGCCACCTTGCCGCACTTACTCACACAGGGTGATGGCCACCTTGCCGCACACGGGGAGGAGACAGACACCAGCCGCCCTCGCTTTAGCCACAAAAGAAGGTATAGTGATGGCCACCTTACCGCACTCACTCACGCCGGGTGACGGCCACCTTGCCGCACACGGGGAGGAGACGGACACCAGCCGCCCTCGCTCTAACTCCACAAAAGGAGGTATAGTGACGGCCATCTTGCCGCACTCACTCACACTGGGTGACAGCCACCCTGCCACACACGGGGAGGAGACAGACACCAGCTGCCCTCGCTCTAACTCCACAAAAAGAGGTATAGTGACAGCCACCTCGTCACACTCACTCACACCAGGTGACGGCCACCTTGCCACACACGGGGAGGAGATGGACACCAGCCGCCCTCGCTCTAACTCCACAGAAGGAGGAACGGTGACGGCCACCTTGCCACATGTAGGAGACAGCCACATTGCCGCACGTAGGAGACGGCCACCTTGCTGCTCCACTGAAAGACCAAAAGGAAAGGGTTACGGCAAGTGCCCTCTCCCTCTCTCCCCACCCGGACATCCTCCCCCTTGACCAGCAGTAGGAAGAGGCCTGGCAAGGACCCCTGGTGTCTGGAGTCTTAGCCCTCTCCCTCGACCCCTGGCGGCCCCAGCCCGTCGGACACTGCCGCCCTGAGCTGCTGCAGCCCCAGGACCAGCCGAGGCATCCCCAGGACCCCGGGGCGAGACCTCCCTAGCCTCAAATGACGACCTCTTCACCGGCAGGGTAAGCACAGGCAAGTGCGCCTACTCTCCCTGTTTGGGCCCAGCCCCTAGGCCCGAGCCCCGTACTCCAGCGGAAGGGCACACCCCCCTACCACAGCCCTCTCACCACTCCCAGACGAGACGACGACAGGTCAGTCTCCTGACACAGACCACGGAAGCCCCGACGACTCTAGGGCCACCCGACGCAGGACGCTGACCTGGGCCCTCCACTACTACTGGGCCTCATACTGCAGCAAGCCCGTCATACCCTCCTGTTGTCAAGTCCTCCGGCCCTGTCTATCTGTATGAGACATTATTTCCTTGTAAAGTGTGCCATACATATTGTAACAGTATTGTAATTTTGGTAATATACTTAAATTATTTAGCCTGATGAAGCGCAGGTTCATAGGTGATCTTATTGAAGTTTTCAAAATCATGAAGGGATATGACAACTTAGACATGAATAAATATTTTGAGATAGACCGGTCAAGACAAATTAGAAGTAACGGCTGCAAAATTATGGGAAAGCGTTTCCGGTCCCATGAAGCAAAATACTTCTTCAACAGAGTCGTAAATATCTGGAACAGATTACCCTCAGATACTGTGAACAATATCTCAATTAAGACATTCAGAAACAAAATAGACAAGTATTTGCACGAGAATCCCCAGCTGGCTCTTTTTCTGTCCAAATAACTTACTTTTGTAGTTTTGGTGATAATGTTTTAAGTTTCTTCCTGGAGAGTCCAACTGAGACCACGGGATTACTATATTTATGTGTATCTGTAACTTTTCAATTCCCGCAGAGTTCAACCGAGATAAAGGAATAAATTAGCTATATTCACATGTATCTGTATCTTTTGAATTACCGCAGAGTCCAACTGAGACCACGGGATTACCGTATTCACGTTGTTATGTCTACAGACGCTCCATTAACTCAATGTACCCGTTTATAATGTCATACCATAGCTATTAGTTTATTTGATTACTTTTTCTTTCAGGTTACTCAGAGAGGTAGCTTACAGAAAGTAGTATAGAGTGTGACCTTTCCTTTCCAGTATTTCCTATGAAATTTCCATGTCAGTTTTTCCATGCTGCACTTTTTTCCTGGAGGGTTTGGAGGCGGGGGGAGCCTTCTTGCTTTACTATTCTTATCCTTCAGCATGTAGAGTTAGATCTTGTAGTCATAGCCTTCTCTGTAACAAGCACCCTCGAAAGGACCAGAAGGTCTGTTGCTGTTTGGTTTCCTATGTAAGGTTGTTGCTCTGAGTTTTATTCCCTGTTCCCACTGAATGCCTTTAAAGAGCCCAACCTGGTCTAGAAAGAGAACCTTGCTCCAGGCTCCGTGTCTAAGGGACGAGAAGTCGCACGCTTAAACACGCAGCATAACAGCCTCTATAATTTTCTCTCTCTTAATGGAGTCATATGCTTTTGAGAAGTCCACTGCTGCTATGATTATTGGTGTTTTATTTACATAGCTGGTGTCAGTACAATATTTTAAGAGTAGCAAATTATCCTCTACCCTGCTACCTGTTGTGAAGCCTGCTTGCATTTCATTATCAAAAGTCTATTGGTTTTCAGTTGCTGTTCCGCATTCTCCTTTATTAAATTCATGAAAATTTTATATGTTATGTTTGTAAGGGCTATCGGTCTTAGATCTTTTGCAGTTGGTTTAGGCACCTTTGGTATCATAATTGTTTTAGAAGTTTTCCAGTTATCTGGTAATTCACCATCTTCAGTTATTTTATTTAAACATGCTGTTATTTTTTTCATACAATCCTGATTTCTTAATAGCGCTTTATAGCATTCTTGTTTAATTTCATCTGGGCCTGCTGCCTTAAGTTCTGCAGACATCTCTTTACCTCCACTAATCTAATAATTGTCTTGTCCATTGGCTTTACCCCTGTTACTATCTCCATTGCCATATCCATATGTTCTCCTACTGTGTCTGGAAAGGAAAGCTTCCCTCCAAACTGTGTATCATCAACTTTTATTTCCTTGTTCTTTTTAAAATTTTCCATCTCCTCCTCATTCCATACTTTTGTTATATTGTTACTGTGCTTTTGATATACACTTTTCCAAAACTGTTCTAGCTCATGGCCTGCCTGACTACTGTTTAGTTTGCCTCCCTCTGCACTGTACAACTCTGTTTCTCTCCCTCTCCTTAACTCTTTGCCTTTTAACTTGTTTATGTGGTCCCATAATTTTTTGCCACTGTATTTGCTTTCTCTGATTTCTCTTGTTACTTTCCTTTCATGATCACTTATTGCCTCTTTGATTAACTCCTGGACCCTTTTCGTTTGTTCAGTGTACCTATTGTGTAACCTTTCTCTGTCCTCAATTTCTTTAGCAGCATTCCTCTTTTCCCTCTTTAATGCTTTCCTTTTCTTGATTTCTTCTCTTATTGTCTTTAAAATGCACCCAAGGAACGACACAAACAACCACCAAAATAGGGAGGAAATGTTCACCTTACAGGTGACTCGGCCTTCCGGGCCACAACGCCTTACCGTACCTTCTCTCATAAGCCCCTCCTCCCTGCAACCAGACCAGACCCGAGGTTGCAGTCTGGGAGAATTACTCTCCTCCCGCACCAGCCCTCATCAGACTCGGGGTTGGAGTTGCTTCTTAGCATCCCCACGTACCAGCCCAGCAACTTCCTCCGGAATTGCTGGCGAGCGAGTAACCGCCGGTTCTTCCCCATCTGCTGCCCTCCCCCAGGAGTTGAAACACGTTGCACCCGCCGGACAAGCCTGTGTGAGGGCATCCGCCGGATACCTCCTACCAGCCTTGGGATTAAGTAGAGTTGTGGTAGCGTCCGCCGGACATACCACTGCAGTGTCACCCGCCGGGTATGCTGTGGCTATGCTAGAACCCCAGCAGGAGCGAGGGAGCACCCATCGGGCCTGCCCCGCCGAGAGCACCTGCCAGGTCTCTCTCTCCTGCCGCCCTCAGAGCGAGAGACTCCTTGGCAACGCCCGTTGGGTTTGCCAGGTCCCTGGAGCACCCGCCGGGCCTCCCCCTCTCTCCCCGCCATCAGGACGCCTTGACAACTTCCGTTGCGTTTGTCAGGCCCAAGGAGCATCCGCCGGATCTCCTCCGCTCCCGGCGTGGGGTTACAACAGTGCCCGTCAGGCCCGCCAAGCTGAGGGTGCGAGCTCACTCTCCACCTCCTCCACGAAGCCGGAGGCTCCTGAAGGGGAGCGAGTCTCTGGTGCTGCTCAACCCTCCTGTGGCCAAGTGAGACACCCTTCTCTCTCCCCTACAGGTCTAGCTTGTGGTGGATGCAACCTAGGGATCCGGTCTGCCCAACTGCCCTCCTCCCGACGACCGGTGCTGACTGACTTGCAGGGGCACCTAGGCCGCAGACGACTCCTGACGAGCTCCTCCCCCCCGAGGCTGCAGTCCTCAACCCCCGAGGGGCACATCCTCCTCCCCAGGTTCCCCTGAGGTACCTGACATCCTCCGCACCCCCACCACAGCCCGGGCCGTATGCCGGGCCACTCGCCTCCTGGCCCTCTTCGGCCCCAGTCCGGAGGGCCCCAGTACTCTCGAGGCGGCCTCCCAACGTGAGGCGACTCCTTCACTTCCTGAAGGCCTCCCTCCTACACCAGGCCGACACTTGAACCTTCAGAGGGCGTGAGCTGCCCTCCTCATCCTGTCGCCACTTCCTCCCCGGTGTGAACTTACTCAATGCCCCAGTAACTTCTGTGTACTCCCCCTCCCTCAGTGAACAACTCCCTCCCCCTCTCCTCCCCAGTGTTCGTGTACTCCCCCCCCAGTGATTTCTCCAGTGGCTCCCAGTAAACTCGTAACCGAGTCCAGGTTCAGTGTCCCATAGTGTGATATGAGGGAGAAAACCTCCATTTGGCATGTAAAAGGCCAGAACTCATTTTGTAGCATATGCTCCACAGGAAGGATTGGATGACACAGAGAAGGATAGATTTTGGGATGATTTAATACCTGTAGTGAGTGGTATGGGTGATGATGAGGTAGTGGTTCTGGGAGGGGATTTAAATGGTCATGTGGGTGAAGCAGCTCAAGGTTATGAAGGAGTCCATGGAGGATGTGCATATGGTGTGAGGAATGCGGAAGGGGAAAGAATACTCGAGTTTGGGGAGGATATGGACATGATTGTGTGCAACACACATTTTAGGAAAAGAATCAGCCGGTTGATTACGTACGAGTCCGGGGGAAATAGTAGTCAGATAGATTATTTTCCGGTCAGGAGGGTTGATAGGAGATTAGTGAGGGATGTTAAAGTTATAGGAAGCGAGGAGTGTGTGCAGCAGCACAAACTGTTGATTTGTGACATGGTGCTTAAGGAACGAGTGATGAGAAGGAGGACATATGTACCTAGGAGGAAAAAATGGAAGCTGGGAAACCAATCAGTAAGGGATGCCTTTTATAGTGAGATGAGGAGAGTGGCGGCTGAACAGGAAGCCGTAGATAGAGGCGTTAATGAACAGTATAGAGCCCTTAAGAACAACCTCTTGAGAGTTACCGATGCAATATGCGGTTGGACAAGAGGCCCACCAAGACATAAAGTAACTTGGTGGTGGAATGAGGGTGTAGAAGCTGCAGTTTAGGAGAAAAGAAGGCTTTTCCGGGAATGGAAGAATGGTGGTAACAGGGAGGAGTACTTGGCTGCCAAGCGCAGGGCTAGAAGAGAGGTATACAGGGCAAAGTTTGAGTCACAGAGACTTTTACTTGATAATCTAAATCATGGAGAAAGGAAAAATATGATTTTTAGGGTGACAAATCAGGTGAAGAGGGATAATCGGGACATTGTAGGTGAGCAGTGTGTGAAGAATGATGATGGAAGGGTTGTGGTGAACAATGAGGATATTAAAGATGCATGGAGGGAGCATTATAGCCGATTGTTAAATAAGGAGTTTGATTGGGATAGAGAAGGTTTGGAGCCAGCTGATCCAGTGTTTGGCCCTTGGCCTTTGATTGACGCTGCTACTGTGAGTGAGGCAGTAGGCAGGATGCGGGTGGGGAAGGCGGCAGGTGTGTCTGAGTTGACTGCCGAGATGTTGAAGGCCTAAGGAGATACTGGGGTGAGGTTAGTCACTGACCTGATAAATATGATTATTTATGAGTGTGTTGTCCCAGATGATTGGCTGAAGAGTGTAATTGTAAATGTGTACAAAGGAAAGGGTGATGCCCTGGAAAGGGAAAATTACAGAGGTATATAGCTCTTTGATCAGATAATGAAAGTAATGGAGAGAGTTCTAGAAGGTATGATTAGAGAAAGAGTGAATATCGATGAGATGCAGTTTGGGTTTATGCCAGGCAGTGGGACCACTGATGCCATATTCATTGTTCGACAGCTTCAGGAAAAATATATTGGAAAGAAAAGGGAATTGTATTTTGTTGTTGTTGATTTGGAAAAGGCCTTTGACAGAGTCCCTAGAGAGGTGGTGAAGTGGGAAATGAGAAAGCTAGGGTTGGAAGAATGGCTGGTTAGGGTGGTTATGGCCATGTACATGGGTGCTCGCACCCAGGTAAGAGTGAATGGAGCTTTGAGTGATGAGTTTTCCATAAATGTTGGTGTGCATCAGGGGTCAGTTTTGAGTCCACTGTTGTTTATCATGGTGCTTGAAGCCCTCTCACGTGACTTCAGAGATGGACTCCCATGAGAGATGCTGTATGCTGATGATTTGGTGTTGATTTCAGAGAATGAAAAAGAGGCAGAGGAAAGATTTAAGAAGTGGAGAGATGGTATGGGGGACAAGGGCTTAAGGGTAAATACAGGTAAAACAAAAGTGATGATATCTAGGGTTGGTGGTGGTACAATCAGAGGAGAGGGAGAGTGGCCATGTGCAGTTTGCCACAAGGGTGTGGGAAGTAATTCCATCTTGTGTAGTGTTTGTGATAAGTGGGTGCACAAGAGATGTAGTGGTATTAGAGGTAGACTGCAAGATGATGCCGATTTCATGTGTGCGGCGTGTCGGGGAGAGTAGGTGGAGATTGTTAGGCGTGAAAGGATTGAACTTGCTGGTAAGTCTCTTGAGTGTGTGGAGGAGTTTTGTTATTTGGGGGACATGTTATGTGCCGGAGGTGGGGCTGGAGTTAGCTCGGTTGCTAAGGTGAGAAGTGGTTGGAAGAAGTTCAGGGAGCTGTTGCCTCTCCTGACATTGAGAGGACTCTCCTTACATGCTAAGGGGTCTTTGTATGCAGCATGTGTTAGGAGTGTGATGCTGTTTGGTAGTGAGACCTGGGCAGTAAAGGAAGAGGATATTCGCAGGTTTAAACATACAGAAATGACAATGATTAGGTGGATGTGCAGTGTGTCCCTGCGTGCAAGGCCTGGGGGGGCTGCGTTTACGATGGAAGAGTTGAGAGGTAGGATGGGACTGGAGTGTATTGGTGTTGTGATGAGGAGAGGTAGGCTGAGGTGGTTTGGACATGTGGAGAGGACGGGGGATGATAATTGGGTACAGAGGGTGAGAGGTGTTAATACTGGGGGAGTGGTTGGGAGGGGTAGACCGAGAAAGACATGGGACGAGGTCATTAAGTGTGACTTAAGGGTTAAGGGACTAACAGGGAGGCTGCCAGGGATCGAGCAGCGTGGAGAGCCACCATTAGGTGACCAAGGCCGACGCATGCAAGCATGTTGGAGCCTTCAAAAACTAGACAAAACGAAATACGGACACATAGCAAGCTATAGACTCCTCTTTTCCAGTGTGCCACGCTTCTATTTTGTGCATTACTATAAGTTGCTATAAATGATCTCTGCAAGTGTCACATGTAGCACAGATAAGATCACACTGGATTGGAGACTCTGATTCCCTGATTTGCAGTAATGGCCCCAAAACCTAAAAATGATGCTTCGCATTCTGTCTTCATTATCTTGGCTTGTAGTCAACAGAAGTCAAATAAAAGCAAATGTTGCACAAAAACAAATGTATCTAACACAAATATTTCAGTGAGAGCAATTGAACATCATTGTTCACACCTGTTAGCTTGCGCCGCTTATCATCACTTTGTGATCTTCACACTTCACTATACTGAGGAGCATTCAAGCAAAAATAGACAATTTGAAAACACAATTGGGAAAATTATTATCTGGTAAGCTACACAGATTATTCCAGCAGTAGAATATCCACTGCTGGAGAATCTTTGTAAGTAATTTGATAAAAATGTTTGGTACTGTTTCGTGCAATGTTTCTGCATCAACCCCCATGGCCCAGATTGGTGACTAGTCATCAAGTCATTGATGTGGTGCACAGTAGATACACATTAAGTACAGAGATTGCTAAGAAATTACAAAAGACACAATTGACCCAAACCAGTTTTAAAGTTAGCTTTCATGAGGTCTCATAGCCAAAGTTGCAAGTGTCCAGCCTTACTGGGGGAAAACCAACAGTGTAGGTCCTGAGCTGGGCGATGTAATAACATTCTTTGACTTTAGGGCAGTGCCGATGAAAGTGTAGGCAAACTATTAATATGATCATGAACACATTGTGCCTTCAGTTACCAGCCTAACATGCTTCTCACCTAGTCCACAGATACTCAGGGAGGCTTTCTTACACACACGTGACTCATTATTATTATTATACTTGATTGTATTAGTCCACAGATACTCAAGGAGGCTTTCTTACACACACGTGACTCATTATTATTATTATACTTGATTGTATAAGTCACAGTATCACTGTCTGGGACTTTGCAGGTGTACTGGTACAGTATTTGGTTACTGAGTGATTGCCGGTACAGTATGCCGTTTATTTTAGTCAGCAAGACCCAAGCAATTTTCTACCTCTGCCTCAATTACAGGCCTTGTCAGCTTCTCAAAGCATCCATTATTACATTCAGGCCCTATTTTATGCTGTGAGACATTTTCCTCAGTGCCATGACTGACGAATGCCTTACAGAATTACATACCTTCACTTTGTCGACTTTCCCTTCTCATTCGGACATTCTTCGCTATTTTTCTTACGTTGGAAAGTTTCTGATACCTCATCTCCTACCTCCTCATCTTCCCCATGCAAAGACACATTGTTGCTGCCACTCATAATGCCTATTATTGTCGTTAAGTCAGTAAATATTAGTAAAAACACTGGAAGATACACTCACTACTGTAAGCTTAGCCGCCAAACTGAATGTAGATTGTAAACATTCTCAATAGTGCATGGATGGAGCACTCTGATTGGTCTGCTGATCATAAAAGTGCAGTGATTGGCTCCCAGATTGAGAGCTGCTCACTCATTGGGTGATGCCAGAGGGAGGGAGCATACTGATCAGAAGAAAGCTGCGCTCAGTGGGATTTTCAACCGTAATGGTTGATTCATCCTCAGATCACATAGGAATGGGGGAAGACAATGCAATACTGCTCTGGGACCATTACTGCAGAGATGGGAGCGCGATTCTGGGAAGTGACCAATCCAGTGTCTATGTTATCTGTGCTTGTAGTAATCAATATTGTATTGTTATTCCCAGATCTGGTTAATATATGTGCTATACTGGTTTGCCTGTGTTTGTGCCCTGTTCTTTTGATGAATGTTCTAACACGGTCGAGTAAAAAGAACCCCTAAAGCTTGTGCCTGTGAGTTATGGTGCGAGGAGTCGTGCCTTAGGACACAGCGGTAAACCTGAGGTTTGAGCCTCTGTATTTACGGAACGAGAAGTCGCTCCATATAAGCACAGCGCATAACACTGGTGGCAAGAGGTGGTCCTCGGCCCAGTTTTTAAAAAAGAAGGCCAAGGAGCACTAAGGGAAAGTATCAAAATGGCCGCCAAAACGCACATCCCCATACCAAGTTTTGATCCCGAACAATACGACATTGACACGTACATGTGTATGATCGAACGTCTGCTCAATATAGGCTTTGAAAATTACAAAGAAAAAGTAGCAGTCACTTTACCACACTTAATAAGATAGTCGCCCACATTGCTACAAAAATTGTCCCTAACCTAACTTGGACTCAATTCAAGGGCATAGTAACCCAAGCTGCTGCCTCATAACTTGGAAAGGTCGTCACATTATCACAACTTGATGCCCTTACCTAAGACAATAACCTGAATGACACTTTCATCCAGGCAAGGCAACTCGTCACTGCCGCCTACCCAGGGGCAGACACAGCCTCCCGAGACGTGCACACATTCAACACCCTTATCAGGATCCTCCCCAGCATCGTCAAAGAATATTTCAGCATCCACGACCCCTCGGGAGATCTTAATAAAGATATACAATTGGTGCGCCACCTCCTCGCCTCCCGCCCCAACCCCCAGCACATTGGAGCAGTCAGTCGGGTCCTGACCAACAAGCCACCGCACCAAAGGCCCCAACCAGCCCCTAGCTGCACCGTGCAGCCAACATCACCTCCCATCCCACAGGCCCACCCCAACAGAAGGGGCCCAATCACAAGAGACACAAACAACCTCATATCCATAAATCCTTGGGAATTCTAGGCATGCAACAATAGGTGCCCTATTCATGATATACTCGAGCAACTGAAAGCATCCCGACGAAAGAAGAATAACCAGGGACGGCGCAAAGTTTCCTCAATCGATGAGGAGCCCCAGGACGAGGACATCCTCACAACAGACTACTCCGACTCTGGGGAACCGGAACCCGACAAGGAGCTCACCACGGCCCACCTGGATTTTTAGGCCCGCCCCTGCACCTCCCCATGGTGGCAGGGGCCACATCACACAAGTACCGTCCCCCAGTCTGTGACAAAATGATCTTAAACGGGATACGAGCAAGGCTTCTGGTGGACATGGGAGTGGCCAGATCATGCCTATATCACCACTTCTACTCCTGTCATGCCTCAGCTTTAGGCCCCCTATTCCCCACCAGCGCCCAACTCACAGATGCAGAGGACGAGCCCCTGCCCATCTGTGGGGAGACAAAGTCACTCAGGGCCACCACCCACCAACACACCTCCACCCATCACAAATTCATAATATTTGACTCAACCTGCTATAAACGCCGTCTCCACTTCAGGAAACTGCTTAGCCTAAACACACAACCACTGTGCACTTGCCCCACCAACCTCTCCCCCCCACCCCACCCCCCACTGCCAGCCCACTGTCCCTGCCCACCTCCAACCCAACACCCATCATTTTCCCCGCCACCACAACTTCCTTCCTCACCATCCCCCCGACATGAAGCATGACTCCAACTCCATCGCCCTTCTGGAAACTCCGTCCTCTTCTCCCCAACCCCACTGGGAGGGGAATCTACCACCTGCCTCCTCTCCCCCACTTTCCTACCCCCCAACATCACCACAGTATGAGTGGTCAACATCTCAAACACTCCCCTCACCTTACCCAAAGGCCTCATCATAGGAGACATGGAAGAGGCAGAACCATGCCATGATTCCACCCCACCAACCTCACCCAGCCTACCCTCAATCCCACCCCACCTCAACCAATACCAAGCCCTCTCCCTCTGACAACTCCTCCTGGACTTCCAAGACATTCTCCACGGGTCCCTCGGACATCGGCCATACAACCTACCTGGCCCACGAGATACACACCACAGGACAGCCCATCCGCCAACCATCCAGACGAAAAAACCCGATTCAGAGGGCTGAAGAAGACCGGCAGGTCCAGGACATACTTAATGCCCGCGATGTCTCCCAACCTGCCAGCCCATGGTCCTCCCCTGCGGTCCTTGTCAAAAAAAAAAAAAAGGATGGCACCACTCATTTCTGTATCAACTACAGGCGATTAAACGACTTCACCACCAAGGACGCCACACCCCTTCCCCGTATAGATGACTCCCTCGACTCCCTGTATGGGGCAGCCTGGTTCTCCACCCTCAACCTCCAGTCGGGATATTGGCAAGTTCCCATACACCCAGAAGACAAAAGCAAGACTGCATTCTCCACAAGCAATGGCAAGCACTACGAATTTAATGTGCTGCCATTCAGCCTCTACAATGCCCCAGCAACCTTCTCCCACCTTATGGAATCAGTACTCAGCAGGCTTACCTGGGAGATATGCCTGGCATACCTCGATGATGTCATCGTGTTCAGCCACACCTGGTCTGACCACCTCCAACGCCTCAAAAAATTCTTCCTCAGAATAAGACAAGCCGGACTTAAACTCAAACCTACCAAATGCACCTTGGCCCAACGGTCCGTCTCCTTCCTTGGCCGCACCATCTCCGAACAAGGCAATGCACCAGACCCAGATAAACTGCGGGCCATAGTAGATATCCCTATTCCTCACGACGTACGTGAGGTGTGTGCCTTCTTCGGTCTTGGTTCCTACTACAGGTGTTTTGTCAAAGGATTCGCCAACATCACCAAATCACTCCACGACCTCACAAAAAAGGGCAAACCTTTTACATGGACTCAGGAACAACGGGACACTTTCCAAGCACTCAAAACCAAATTAATCACCGCCCCAGTAGTCACATTTCCAAACTACTCCCTTCTGTTCCATCTATACACCGACGTCTCCCTCGTTGCAATTGGAGCCGTCCTGGCACAAGTGCAGGACAGACGAGAACACATAATCGCCTGTGCCAGTCAGACCCTCAACCAGGCAGAGAGGAATTACGCAGCCACAAAACGCGAATGTTTTGCAATCATCTGGGCATTACAACACTTCAGGGCCTACCTGTCCGGAACCAACATTACCATCGTCACTGACCACCAGTCCCTCCAGTGGCTACGCCAGTCAGAAACAAATAATCCCCAAATTATTAGGTGGAGGGAAACGTTAGAAGAATTTAACTTCGACCGCATACCGACCTGGCAAACTCCACGCTAACACTGACGCACTCTCCAGACTGCCAATCAACTCCATCAGCGATGCCCCAACACTCCTACACCAATGGCTCAATAAAACCAGGCCCAATTGGATTCCCCAACACACCTTCTCCAAACTAAGATGACAGGGGGATCACCTTTACGCCCCATCTGGACACATTGCCTTAGATCCCCCCACGCCCCTAGATGTCATGACACACCTACACGCCAACAGTGGTATCCACCTGGGCATCAAAAAACTCACACAGGTGTTTAACGACACCTACTGGACATCCAACCCCTCCAACCTTGCAAAACAAGTTGTACAAGCATGCCGGGCATGCGCCCTTGGGAAGGACACCACCAGAACAGCATGCCCATCCGGACACATCCAAGCCAGCAAACCGTGGCAACTCCTCACCGTCGACATAGTAGGTCTCCTACCACCCAAATTGGGCTACAACTACATCATCACCTTTGTTGACACATACTCCAAATTCATCATAGCTTGCCTTGTGAAAGAACATCATGCACTTGCAGTACCAGACACCCTACTATGCCACGTCTTCCCATATTTTGGGATTCCCCAAGCTCTCCACACCGACAATTTACCCGAATTTACAAGCAAGATATGGAATCAACTCGCCCAGACTTTCTGTTATTCCATCTTCCACTCCTCCCCGTACTGGCCACAAGGGAACAGCGTCTGCGAGAGAAGCTATGGCACGTTAGTGAACCAAATACGCATCCGCATCCAACACACACAAAATGAGGATTGGCCATCTCACGTAAAGCTCATACAGTGGGGCATGAACAACTGCCCGCGCGAGGACTATGTTTGCCACATGAAAGGCTATTTGGCGAGCCACCCTTCCTTCTCCCAATCCGACAACACCTACAACCCCCGGCCACAGAACATCCGACCCCTTACATCACCTCAAACGCAGACTGCACCACCTCCAAAACACCCAGGATCTGCAACCAGACATACACCACACCAACCCCTACAAAACAGACAACACCGTCATGGTTGCTAAACTGCCCGCCCAGCAACATCTCCCCAAGATACGAAGGACCATTCACTATTATAAAAATCCCAAACCCCTACCAAGTCACGGTGCGCTACCACAGCACCAACCGTACTTACTGAAATGGACACGTGTGCCCCTTCCAACAACCACACACCTCCACACCACCTACTTCTGCCAAGCCCGGCGCAGATTTTTTTTTATTTTATTTTATTTTATTTTTTTTATGTGTCCGACTCTGGGCATAGGCTTCACAGCCTGCAATCAAGGCCCAGTCGTCCTCCTACAATCTACATGTCACCACTTCGGCGCTTAACACCCACCGTCCATAATGAATACATGCTAGGGCTGTCTTATACAGGACTGGTGTATTGGTATTAGCGGGGTCATTTTTACGACATGTCGGCGGGTCTTCTGGTAGATCAGTAAAGCCTGATTTAATGAAATTCAAATCCTTAAACTATTCCCTGCACCAGCGAGGATTCGAACCTGGGTCCCACGGGACCGCAAGCCAACTCTCTACCGATCGAGCTACCGCCTCCCCATATATATATATATATATGACCGGCCTTTTCCGACCGAAGTCGGGACGATACAGCCAACATATCTCTACCAAGTGGCTTAGGCTGTCTGTTAGAGATTGTATGTACGGTGAGAAGTGCCTGTAAGTGTGATTGTAGTGCTGGAGTGGCTTTGGATGTGCGTGTAGTCTGTGAACCAAGTGTAATCGGCCCGCGCAAGCCGACTGGGTGCAAGCATACTTTATAGTATGCGACACTCGCTCAATCACAGCACCCCTCATGTCCGCCAAAGCAGTACGTGGCCGGGTGAACACTCCCAAAGTTTATTACCCTCGCGGGGCGCGAACTCTGGTTCACCCGTGTACGAAAATGCACACACTACCACTGTACCACAGATGTCAGTGTGCGCCCCGCAACCAGTACCATGATGACTCATCCCCCTCCTACCTCAATTCCCCCACCTTCACCCCCTCCCCTAGCCCACTCCCTCCATCGCCTCCCCCCAACCAGTCACCTGTGCCTGACGCCCCACCTGCAACACCCGCACCTCACCTCACGCTACAAGACGCCACACAGCCTCCAAGCCACCCATCACACCACCCACCAGCTGGTGCCACCCCTCTGTCAAGATCACATTCCCCAAGTCCACCACCCCAGGACACCGCCGATTCCCCACCACCAATTCCCACTTCAACACCGGCCCCAAACAGCCCCGACATGGCAAAACTGCAAACACCCCCAACCACTTCACCATCCACACCCTCCTCGGCCAACACTACACACACACCCACACCCCACTGAGACAAACCATGCACACCCAACCTCATCCCCCCTCCCCCTCCTCACCCCCGACACCAGTTCTCACCACCACCAGGACACGCTCCGGGTGTCTCTCACTCCCACCTGCCAGGTATGAACGCTCCCCATCACCACCTACCACAACAAACGCCCACACTGACTATTCACCACATGCACCAAACACGAACCCTCTCACAGTACACCACGCGGCGTGGAATCTACCACAAACCAAGCCCCTTAATCAGATTAGCACGATGCTCCCCCATAAAAGTGAGCCTCCCTTGCGCATCTCCAGTCTCCTGCCATCCACTGCGGAGCACGCATCTCCACTCCTACCTACAGCAATGAAGATCCACCACGTCCTTTGGACTTCTGCTGGAGGCCAGAAGCTCTGCATCAAGGGCACCAACCACCTGCTCACACTCCTCCAAGCCACCGACCAACATTCCACCCTGGAAATAGTGCACAACCTCCGTCAGACACCCTACAACCTCACCTTACATTGGAAATGGCTCCTCCGTCACCTCAACCCGATCCACCGAACGTCTAGATCCAACACATACCATCTCCAGCCACGGGGACTTCCACCCCCGCGACGGTGGTAAAATGCACCCTGGCAACGACACAAACAACCACCAAAATAGGGAGGAAATGTTCACCTTACAGGTGAATCGACCTTCCGGGCCACAACGGCTTTTTTTTTTTTTTTTTTTATGTGTCCGACTCTGGGCATAGGCTTTACAGCCTGCTATCAAGGCCCAGCCATCCTCATACACCTCTACATGTCACCACTTCGGCGCTAACACCCACCGTCCATATTGAATACATGCTAGGGCTGTCTCATACAGGACTGGTGTATTGGTATTAACGGGGTTATTTTTACGACATGTCGGCGGGTCTTCTGGTAGATCAGTAAAGCCTGATTTTAATGAAATTCAAATCCTTAAACTGTTCCCTGCCTCAGCGAGGATTCGAACCTGGGTCCCACGGGACTGCAAGCCAACTCTCTACCGATCGAGCTACCGCACCTTCTCCCATAAGCCCCTCCTCCCTGCAACCGGACCAGACCCGAGGTAGCAGTCTGGGAGAATTACTCTCCTCCCTCACCAGCCTTCATCAGACTCGGGGTGGGAGTTGCTTCTTAGCATCCCCACGTAGCAACCCAGCAACTTCCTGCGGAATTGCTGGTGAGGGAGCGACCGCCAGTTCTTCCCCATCTGCTGTCCTCCCCCGGGAGCTGAAACACGGTTGCGCACACCGGGCAAGCCTGTGTGAGGGCATCCGCCAAATACCTCCTACCAGCCCTGGGATTGGAAGTAGAGTCATGGTAACGTCTGCCGGACATTCCACTGCGGTGTCACTTGCCGGGTACGCCACGGCTACGCTAGACCCCCAGCAGGACCGAGGTAGTGCCCGTCGGGCCTGCCCCGCTGAGAGCACCCGCTGGGTGTCTCTCTCCTGCCGCCTTTGGAGCAAGAGACGCCTTGGCAACGCCCGTTGGGTTTACCAGGTCCCGGGAGCACCATGCCGTCAGGTCGCTTTGACAACACCCGTCGGGTTTGTCAGGCCCAAGGAGCATCCGCCGGATCTCCTCTGCTCCCTGTGTGGAGTTACAACGGTGCCCGTTGGGCCCGCCAAGCCAAGGGTGCGAGCTTTGGGGAGCGAGTCTCTGGTGTGGCTCAATTTTTCTGTGGCCAAGCGAGACGCCCTTCTCTCTCCCCTACAGGTCTAGCATTTGGTGGACGCAACCTAGGGATCTGGTCTGCCCAGCTGCGCTCCTCCCGACGACCGGTGCTGACGGACTTGCAGGGGCACCTAGGCCGCAGTCCTCAACCCCCGAGGGGCACACCCTCCTCCCCAGGTTCCCCTGAGGTACCTGACGTCCTCCGCATCCAGACCACAGCCCGGGCCGTACGCCGGGCCACTCGTCTCCTGGCCTTCTTCAGCCCCAGTCCAGAGGGCCCCAGTCTCTCGAGGCGGTCTCCCAACGTGAGGTGACTCCTTCGCCTCCTGAAGGCCTCCCTCCTACACCAGGCTGACACCTGAACCTCCAGAGGGTGTGAGCCACCCTCCTCTTCCTGTCGCCACTTCCTCCCCTGTGTGAACTTACTCAATGCCCCAGTGACTTCTGTGTACTACCCCTCCCTCAGTGAACAACTCCCTTCCCCTCTTCTCCCCAGTGGTCGTGTACTTCCCCCCTAGTGAGTGAATCTAGTGGTGATTTCTCCAGTGGCTCTCAGTAAACTCGTAATCGAGTCCTCAGTATCCCCCAGTGTGATACGAGGGTGAAAATCTCCATAAGGCATGTAAAAGGCCAGAGAAAGGGCAGAACTTATTGCGTAGCCCAAATACCAACACATAGAAAGCTATAGACTCCTCTTTTCCAGTGTGCCACGCTGCTATTTTGTGCATTATTGTGTTACTATAAGTCTATCTATCTATCTATTGCCAGACGCCTCAATCCCGAACGGGGTGGCCACAAACAAATCGCCTCCATGTCACTCTGTCCCCTGCCATTTCACTACCACGCTCCCAACTCACACCCCCCTCTCTCATATACCTCTCCACTCCATCCCTCCATCTCATCCTCGGCCTCCCCCTCCCTCTCGCCCCCTCCACCTCACTCACATACACTCTCCTCGTCAATCTTTCACTCTCCATCCTCTCCACATGCCCAAACCACCTTAACGTGTTTCTCCTAACGCTTCCCATCACGTCCTCAAGCACACCACAACGCTCCTTCACGTCCTCATTTGTTAGTCTGTCTCTCCATGTGACTCCACATGCTCCTCTCAAATAACTCATTTCCACTGCTCTCACTCTTGACTTCTGTCCTTCCAACAGGGTCCAAGCTTCACTTCCATATGTCAGAGTTGGTATCACAATACTGTCATGTAACAACTTTTTCACTTCCATGCTCACCTCCCTGTTTCTTATCACTGCTTTCAACGAACCAGCAACCTTCCTTCCCTGCTGTACCCTTTCGAGCACTTCACCCTCCAGACTACCATCCTTACTCATCACACTGCCCAAGTACTTAAATTCACTCACATTCTCCATATCCTTCCCATCCAATCTCACTGTACACTCACTGGCTTCACTTCTCTCGAAGACCATCACTTTACTCTTCCCCACATTCACTTTTAGATTCCGTTTCCTACACACTCTCCCAAACTCAAATACCAAGCCTTGCAGCTCCCTTTCGTCTTCGCTCAACAACACAGTATCATCTGCAAACAACAGTACAGGGAGTTTCCACACACTGCCCTCTCTCACTAGGGCCACTCCAACATCCACTGCCCGACCTTGTATCTCTTTTATAACCCCATCCATATACAGATTGAACAACCAGATATCATAAAGGAGGGAAATAACAGATTTCTCTGTGAAATTGTTGAAGGGTTAAAGGAAATGAAAACAAGTAAGTGGTTGAAAGAATGCAGTAATGGCCTAAAAGAATTAAAATTTAATATGGAAAGGCTGAAGACAATCTCAAAGAAGGAGTTAATAGAAAAGATATATGAAATGGATACAAAGAAGTGGAAAAGTGAAATGGAAAATAAGAGAACAATGAGGATTTATAAGAAATGGAAAAGGGTGATAGGAGGAATTGAAGAAATATACGATAACACACCTGCTTCTGTAACACTGTTTAAATGTAGAACAGATACATTGGATTTGGGAGAAAGGAGAGGATTGAACAGAAGTGATAGCGAAGCAAAACGTGTGATGTGTGAGAAAGATAGAGAAATTTCGTTTTTCGTTTTTGAAGGCTCCAACATGCTTGCATGTGTCGGCCTTGGTCACCTAATGGCGGCTCTCCACGCTGCTCGATCTCTGGCAGCCTCCCTATTCAGTCCCTTAACCCTTAAGTCACATTTAATGACCTCGTCCCATGTCTTTCTCGGTCTACCCCTCCCAACCCCTTCCCCAATATTAACACTTCTCACCCTCTGTACCCAATTATCATCCCCCATCCTCTCCACATGTCCAAACCACCTCAGCCTACCTCTCCTCATCACAACACCAATACACTCCAGTCCCATCCTACCTCTCAACTCTTCTATCGTAAACCCAGCCCCCCCAGGCCTTGCACGCAGGGACGCACTGCACATCCACCTAATCATTGTCATTTCTGTACGTTTAAACCTGCGAATATCTCCTTCCTTTACTGCCCAGGTCTCACTACCATACAGCATCACACTCCTAACACATGCTGCATACAAAGACCCCTTAGCACGTAAGGAGAGTCCTCTCAATGTCAGGAGAGGCAACAGCTCCCTGAACTTCTTCCAACCACTTCTCACTCTAGCAACCGAGCTAACTCCAGCCCCACCTCCGGCACATAACATGTCTCCCAAATAACAAAACTCCTCCACACACTCAAGAGACTCACCTGCAAGTTCAACCCTCTCACGCCTAACAATCTC
>JAGKTI010004575.1:0-49723 GCA_018397915.1 Birgus latro
GATTATATATGAGTGTGTTGTCCCAGATGATTGGCTGAAGAGTGTAATTGTAAATGTGTAGAAAGGGAAGGTTGATGCCCTGGAAAGGGGAAATTACAGAGGTATAAAGCTCTTAGATCAGATAATGAAAGTAATGGAGAGAGTTCTAGAAGGTATGATTAGAGAAAGAGTGAATATTGATGAGATGCAGTTTGGGTTTATGCCAGGCAGGGGGACCACTGATGCCATATTCACTGTTCGACAGCTTCAGGAAGAATGTATTGGAAAGAAAAGGGAATTGTATTTTGTTTTTGTTGATTTGGAAAAGGCCTTTGACAGAGTACCTAGAGAGGTGGTGAAGTGCGCAATGAGGAAGCTTGGATTGGAAGAGTGACTGGTTAGGGTGGTTATGGCCATGTACATGGGTGCTCGCACCCAGGTAAGAGTGAATGGAGTTTTGAGTGATGAGTTTTCTATGAATGTTGGTGTGCATCAGGGGTCAGTTTTGAATCCCTTGTTGTAGTAGTAGTAGTAGTAGTAGTTGTTCCCTAGGCAGTCTGGCTGAACAGCCCCGAGTCCCTAAGGAAGGCCATGGCAGAGACCGGGCTTTCCCACAGAGCTCTCAAGGAATGTATGTTGTGTTGTTGGCATAGGTGATTGTGTGCAATGCAGTCTTCCATGATGTGCTTAATTGTATGGGGTGCTGTAGTACATCCTGGACAGGCGTCAGCAGCGGCGTCATCCAGCCTCTTCTGATAACTCAAGAGGGGTGGATGATGCCCACATCTCAGCCTGCCCAGGTGGACCCTGTCCTCACGGGGGAGATAGGATTCAGAAGGATGGACATCAGGAGGCCGTGCATGCAGCTGTGTGTTGTCTTTGAGTGACTGAATGGAACGGCGAGTGATTTAAGTATGAATATGCTTCTGGAAGCTGGTCTGAGGTGGGCAGGGGAGAAAAGATGATAGTATTTGTGTATGATATCGTGTGCTGGGTGTTATTTTGATGTTCCTTGGTGTGTGTGGATGTGCTGCCATGTAGTGTACTGGATGTTGTGGGTTTGTGGAGGCTGCAGCGAGAGTTAGGGTGCCTCTCATGTCTAGATAATCCTTGATTTTGAGGACTTCGGTTTCTTGGTGTAAGTGGTCTGTAGGTGTAGTAGCTGTGCAGCCTGTGATTATTTTTAAGGTCTTGTTTTGTATGGTCTGAAGATTGTTGTAGTGTGTTTTAGTGAGGCTAGGAATCCAAGCAGGGCTTGCATAATTCATCACTGAATGTATTTATTGTTTGTATACTGTGGTGGTGGTTTCTTTGTTGTGTCCAAATGTTGTATGGGCAAGTGACTTCAAGGCACTGAGTCTAGGTGTTAATTTATTTTTGATGTTTGTGATGTGTTGTTTAAATGACATTGATGTATTGTATGTTACACCAAGGATTTTGTGTGTGTGTGTGTGGTAGGGGAGTGTCGTCTATGGTGAGGTGTGGAATGTGACTGTGTTCTGCTGTCCAGTTTGTGAGAAAGGTCATTGTAGATTTGGCTGGGGCTATTTTGAGTCTGTTTGTGGTGAACCATTCATGTAGTGTGTTGAGGTAAGGTTGGCTGTGTTTGCATTTTGGTGTGTGCATGTAAGTGTTATGTCATCTGCATAGGAAGCTATTTGTATTTGTTGTGTGTGGGGTGTGGGTATGTCATGCATGTATAGGTTGAAGAATGTAGGAGACAAGACAGATCCTTGAGGGACACCATTTGTGAAGTTTCTGATGTTCGAGGACTGACCAACAAAAGTTACATGTGCATATCTCCCTGCTAAGTAGTTTGCTAGCCATCTTTTTGTGTTATTGTGCATGTTTGTGTTGAATATTTTGTTTGTGAGGTTGTGGCGGGGGATAGAATCAAAAGCTTTACTAATGTCTAGTGTGACAAGGAGTGTTGTATGTGGTGGCCTAGCTGAATTCATGCCATCAAAAACTCTCTGTGAGGTCTGTAAGAAGAGTGTAGTGGCCTAAAACCATGTTGTGATGGGGCTTTTTTTTTTTTTTAATGAGGGAAGAAGGAACCAAAGGCCATGGGCCCGCAAACTGTTCCTTCCAAGAATAAACAAAAGCAACACAAGAGAGAGCCAAATTCAAGATCTGTTCATTTTGAGAAGCCTGGACACACTGCATTTGAAAGACTGGAGATTATAGGACTTAGGAAATACAGACAGAGGAAGACAGTTCCAGAGTTGACCAGTTGCATAAATGAATGACTGGGAGTAACGGTTAACTCTTACATTAGAAAGCTGGACAGAAAAGGGATGAGAGGTTGTTGCTAGACGGGTACTATGTGCCCGTCGTAGAGGTGGAGGGATGCAAGTAGACAGTTCAGAGGAACAGTGGCCATTGAAGTAGTGATAGAAAAGAGATAAAGATGCAACAGTGCGACGAAGAGACAGAGGTTGAAGGGAGCTAGTAATAGGAGGAGAGTTAATGAGATGAAAAGCCTTTGACTCCACCCTGTTGTGAAGGGCTGTATGTGGGGATCCTCCCCACACATGAGAGTTGTACTCCAAACGGGCAAATAAAACCCGTGTATAAAGTCAGCATCTGTGTAGGGGTAAAGAAGGTTCGGAGTCGGCTTAGCACATCTAATCTGTTGGAAGCAGATTTCACAGGAGATGTAATATGTTCTTTCCAAGATAAATCCCGAGTGAATGAAACCCCAAGCATGTTCAAGGATAATGAAGGAATGAGCTGGACATTATTAAACATCAGCGGGTACTCCTGCGGAAGGTTTTGTCTGGTTGATAGGTGCAAGAACTGAGTCTTTGATGCATTAAAAACAACAAGATTATTTTTACCCCAGTCAGAGATACAAGCCAAGTCAGACATTAGGTGTTCCATAGCCTCATCCCTTGTTTGTTGAAGTAACTGCTGAGATGGGTGTTGCAGGAACCGAATGGAAAGGTGAAGGGTGGAATCATCAGCGTATGAGTGGATAGGGTTAGATGTATTGCGTAGGTCATTGATGAATAAAAGGAAGAGAGTTGGTGATAGGACAGAGCCCTGAGGAACACCACTGTTGATAGATCTAGGAGAAGAACGGTGGCCGTCTACAACAGCGGCTATAGAACGACCAGAAAGGAAGCTAGAGATGAAGGCACAGATAGAAGGATGGAAACCATAAGAGGGCAGTTTAGAAATTAAAGATTTATGCCAGACTCGATCGAAAGCCTTTGAGATGTCAAGCTCAATGGCAAAGCTTTCGCCAAAGTCCCGAAAGGAGGATGACCAGGAGTCTGAAAGATAGGTGAGAAGATCGCCAGTGGAGCGTCCCTGATGGAATCCATACTGACGGTCAGAAAGAAGGTTGTGATAGGAAAGATGCTTTAAAATTTTTCTGTTAATAGACTCAAACACTTTCGAGACACAGTATGTTAAAGCAATTGGACGATAGTTAGAGAGTTGGGAATGGTCACCCTTCTTTGGGACTGGCTGAATGAGAGCAAATTTCCAGCAGAAGGAAAGGTACAAGTTGATAGGCAAAGGCGAAAGAGTTTACCTAGGCAGGGTGTAAGCACAGAAGCACAGTTCTTGAGGACAACAGGAGGGACCCCATCAGGACCATATGCCTTGTTAGTATTGAGGCCAGTGATAGCTGAAAATACATCAGCTGAAGAAATTTTAATGTCAGCCGTGAGGAAGTCAGAGGGAGGAAGTGATGGAGGAACAGCACCGGAATCGTCTAATTTGGAATTGGAGGAGAAAGACTGAGCAAAGAGATCGGCTTTATCAGTAGAAGAAATAGCTACAAAGCCATCAGAGTAGAAAAGAGGAGGGAAGGATGATGAGGTAAAGTTGTTAGAAAGGTTTTTGGCAAGGTGCCAGAAGGAGCATGAAGAATTTGAGTTGGAGAGTTGGGAACATTTAGTGCGGAAGAAATTATTTTTGCTAGAACGAAGAACAGACTTAGCACAATTCCAGGCAGAAACATAAGAAAGATGTGGCTAGGGGGGTGTGAGGTGTAACTAGTTGTAGTACCAGTCTTTCAGTGACTTTGGAGGGGGTGCAGAGAAGTGTGATGGGGCTGTGTGAGGAAGGTAATGTGGGGTCTTTGTTGGGTTTGGGGATAGTGATGATAATGCCATGCTTCCAGATGCTGGGTATTATGTTGTGTGAGTACCTGTAGTTTGATATGTTGGTGAGTGCTTGTATGCCTTGTGGTCCAATATGTTTAAGGTGTATGTTGCTTATGTTGTCTGGTCCACAGGCAGATGAGTGCTTGAGGTTGCTAATGATGTGCTTCGTCTGGTTGTAAGTGAAAGGTGCGAAGTCTGGGTGTGTGTAGAACTGTCTCTTACGTCGGATAATACGTCGGTCGTCACGATGAGGGTTTAGATGGCTGACATGTGAAAAGTGATTGATGGGAGTGTTTGCTTGTTTGTTTGAAGGAATGGTGTCTGTTGTTGTGATGGCAGCGTGTGATTGTGTAGTGTTGCTGTTGGAGAGTGTGATGCTGTTTAGTGTTTTGTAGAGTTTGCTGGTGTTTGTTTTGTGATCAAGTGTTTGGAGATAATTATTCCAACTTAGTGTTTGCTGTTCTGATATTGTTTATTTGAGTGTTGAGTTCTTGTATTTGTTGTATGGTGTCATGCGTATGTGGTGGTCGGGAGTGTCGTAGTGTGTCCCGTTGTCTGATGGGGCCTTGAATTTCCGGTGTGAAAGTGGGGTTGTGTCTTTTTCTGTTGCCTCTAGGGATGTGTCTTTTGTCTGCATTTTGTATAATTGTATTGAAAGTGTGCACAGCAGTGTTGATGTTTTTGATGGCTGTACTGTTTAATGTTTCAAAGTGTTGTTCTGTTTCAGTTGTGAAGGCCTCCCAGTTGGCTCTCTTATAATTAGTGTAAGTGTGTCTGTGGCCAGCTGGGGTGATTCTGGTTTTGGTAGTGATGATGATTGGGAGGTGCCACTCTCCAGGAAGTTGTGGGGGTGAGGTTTGGGGAACAGAAGGTGATGTCTGGGGATGATGGGAGGAAGAGGGCTTGGTGTGGGATATGGGTATGAAGACTGGGATGATTGAGTATGAAAAGATGATCTGTCTGGGTTTGTAGTGCCAGCCCTCTGTCTGTGTCAGGGTTGTTGACATACCAGCCCAACGCCTTGGCGTTGAAATCACCACCCAGGATGATGTTGGGTATGTTAGTGATGTGGTGTATTTGTGGAGAGTAATTGTGTGGTACTGTGGGGGATGATTGGGGGGGGATGTATATGTTGGTAATTGTCGTGTGATTTGTTACCAGTGCTTATTTTAATTGATTGTGTTTCTGTTGTTGTGTCATGTGGGGGGAGAAGTGACTTTGTGTGTGCACTGGTATCTGAAAAGTTTACGGATTTGTGTACCAGGATGATGAGTCCACCGCCACCACCGTCGGCCCGGTCCTGTCTGATGGTGATGAAATTATGAAATGTAGGTGTTTTTTGTGTTGTACATAGGTTTGTTTCTTGTAAGATGGCAATATGTATGTTGTGTTGTTTGATGAATAGTGTGAGTTCTTGTTTTTTTGTGTTTATGCCATTTATGTTTAGTTGAAGAATGTTTATGTTATGTGTGCAGTGTGTGTTGGGTGTTGCAGCACGGAGGGGAGGTAGTGGTGAGGGTGGAGGGGAAGGGGTAGGAGAAGCTTGTGGTGGAGGTAAGGGCTGGGGTGGATTAGTTTGGGTGGGATAGGAGGGGTTAGGGGATTGGATGGTGTGGGAAGGATTGGTGGGTTAGGTTGAGGAGGTGTGGGGGAAGTAGGAGTAAGGTTGGTGAGGGGGTTTGTGGGTGGTGGGAAGGAACATAAGGAGCAGGTCCAGGGTCGGTATTTATCACAGTCTTTATGATTTTTCACAACCAAGCACTCACATCTCCCAAATCGCTCACAGTTGTGAAAACTTCCTAGGATTTATTTACCAACGCTCTCAGAGAATCTCACAACTGTGATTATGAATACTCCTAGGACTTGCTTGTGAGTGTGAGAATGTGCTACACTTAACGAAAATGGGCTACCTGTAGGTTGTAAAATAATCTTGTCTGACGGTTATTTATTACAAATATTGGACTATAAATTCAGCTAAGAGTATTGATAAGCAAATCCTGACTTTATGTCAATTTTCCGAGATCGATCGATATTTGTATTCCACTATACAATTATTATTGGCAACAACATACCGTTTCTGTCTGAACGCTTCACGTTTGTGTACTCGCACACAAAATAAACAGTGATTATCACCGCAGAGGCATACATCCGTTCAGTGTGAGATGGATTTGCAGCAGTCTTCCCAACATCATCCACTTGTTCCTTTTTATTGTTGCTGTATTATTTTAACATTCTTACGTGAATCAGTTAAACTCGAAATGCCGTACTTCACTCTTTTCTGATCATTGTGTGGCATAACTTAACCAACCAAGCAAATAGCAGGCATTGTACTGTTAAAATGGCCCATAGGAGTAAGCTTCGAGCTGTACCATGTACAGTACTTCTAACAGTATGTAGAAGACCTGTCAGATGTGTTCTTAATGCTATGTGACTCGATATTTTAGTCATATCCAACCAACGATTCCTTCCAACCTGTTTAGGAATACTTGTACCTCAGTGTCAGAGGTTTAGAAAGTGATGCAAAAGATGAATACCAATACATCCATAAATCATACTTATTAATTTAAAAAAAAAAGATTTATGAGAAAAGTAAACATCATGTAATGTTATTTATGTATTCTGTATTATCTTAGAATTTACTAAAATGAAAGAACTGGGGTGAATGTACTACATTATACAAAAGCTGAATGAAAACAGTGCTAATAAAAAACATGAGTGATGAAAGCTTTTCTATTACAACAGTGTTATGCACTGTGTTCAAAATTGCCTTAGATTTAACAATAATGGAGGAACTGTGAGTCGAAAGAAATGCATTAAAGAAAAGCAACATGAATTTACTAGCAGCTCATGTCTCTACGATGGTGAAAATTCCGTGGACGACGGATTCGTTGTTGTTGCAGTCGATCGGCCATCTTGCCTCTGTAGCGCTTGTGAAAACTCCCAAGTCCTTGTGACAGCTACCCGTTACTCACAACTGGGACCCCGAGATGTGAATATTCACAACACTTGTGAGACATGATAAATAGCTCTTAGGAGTTTTCACAAGTTTATTCGCAGGTTTAAACGTACAGAAATGACAATGGTTAGGTGGATGTGCAGTGCGTCCCTGCGTGCAAGGCTTGGGGGGGCTGGGTTTACGATGGAAGAGTTGAGAGGTAGGATGGGACTGGAATGTATTGGTATTGTGTTGAGGAGATGTAGGCTGAGGTGGTTTGGACATGTGGAGAGGATGGGAGATGATAATTGGGTACAGAGGGTGAGAGGTATTAATATTGGGGGAGGGGTTGGGAGGGGTAGACCGAGGAAGACATGGGATGAGGTCATTAAGTGTGACTTAAGGGTTAAGGGACTGAACAGGGAGGCTGCCAGGGATCGAGCAGTGTGGAGAGCCGCCATTAGGTGACCGAGGCCGACACATGCAAGCATGTTGGAGCCTTCAAAAACGAAAACGATGAACATTCACAAGACTTATGAATGGTCATAAGGAATTAGGAGCTTTGATAAATACTGGGCCAGGTGTTTGTGTAGTCTTTTCTGGATGCAAGTGTTGTGCAAGTGTAATGGGTCCAGTTCTTGCAGGAATTGCACTGAACTGAACCCTTTGTCTGTCGGCTCGACGTAATAAGTTTTGAGCATGTTGGACATGTATATTTGTTGGTGGGTCCTGGATTGCTCTCAATATCCCTTGTTGTTTATCATGTTACTTGAAGCCCTCTCACGTGACTTCAGAGATGGACTCCCGTGGGAGATGTTGTATGCTGATGATTTGGGGTTGACTGCAGAGAATGAAAAGGAGGTGGAGGAAAGATTTAAGAAGTGGAGAGATGGTATGGGGCGCAAGGGCTTAAGGGTAAATACAGATAAAACAAAAGTAATGATATCTAGGATGGGTGGAGGTACAATCAGAGGAGAGGGAGAGTGGCCATGTACAGTTTGCCACAAAGGTGTGGGAAGTAATTCCATCTTGTGCAGTGTTTGTGATAAATGGGTGCACAAGAAATGTAGTGGTATTAAAGGTAGACTGCGGGATAATGCTGATTTTATGTGTGCAGCGTGTCGTGGAGAGCAGGTGGAGATTGTTAGGCATGAAAGGATTGAACTTGCTGGTGAGTCTTTTGAGTGTGTGGAAGAGTTTTGTTATTTGGGAGACATGTTATGTGCCGGAGGTGGGGCTGGAGCTGGCTCGGTTGCTAGGGTGAGAAGTGGTTGGAAGAAGTTCAGGGAGCTGTTGCCTCTCCTGACATTGAGAGGATTCTCCTTACGTGCTAAGGGGTCTTTGTATTCAGCATGTGTTAGGAGTGTGATGCTGTATGGTAGTGAGACCTGGATGGTAAAGGAAGAGGATATTCACAGGCTTAAATGTAGAGAAATGACAGTGATTAGGTGGATGTGCAGTGCGTCCCTGTGTGCAAGGCCTGGGGGGGCTGGGTTTACAATGGAAGAGTTGAGAGGTAGGATGGGACTGAAGTGTATTGGTGTTGTGATGAGAAGAGGTGGGCTGAGGTGGTTTGGACATGTGGAGAGGATGGGGGATGATAATTGGGTGCAAAGGGTGAGAAGTGTTAATGTTGAGGGAGAGGTAGACCGAGAAAGACATGGATCGAGGTCATTAAGTTTTTTTTTTTTTATGTGTCTGACTCTAGGCATAGGCTTCACAGCCAGCTATCAAGGCCCAGCAGTCCTCCTACATACCATACACCTCCACATGTCACCACTTCGGCGCTAACACCCACCGTCCATATTGAATACATCCTAGGGCTGTTTCATACAGGACTGGTGTATTGGTATTAGCGGGGGTATTTTTACATGTCGGTGGGACTTCTGGTAGATCAGTAAAGCCCGATTTAATGAAATTTAAATCCTTAAACTGTTCCCTGCCGAAGCGTGGATTTGAACCTGGGTCCGTCGGGACTTCAGGCCACCTCTCCTCCGATTGAGCCATCGCCTCCCCCATGTGACCTCAGGGTTAAGGGACTGAACAGGGAGGCTGCCATAGATCGAGCAGCATGGAGAGCCGCCTTGAGGTGACCAAGGCCGACGCATGCAAACATGTTGGAGCCTTCAAAAACAAAAAAACGAAAATGAAAACTGTAAGCATGCAGTATAAATGCTTCATTTTGATTATTAGGTGCAGTTCATGTACAGATATACATTAGATCATCATCATCATCTTCGTTTTTCGTCCTTCTGTTCCCATATTCAAACTGGGGTTGGATGTGAGATGGCTTTTCTCCACTGCTTCCTATCCTGGATTAAATCTTCTCCAATACCCAGTCTTTCCATATCTTGCATTACAATACTTTTCCATGTCTTCTTAGGTCTTCCTGGCAGTTGACGTCCCACCACTTCCAGTTCCTCTGCTATTCTCACACAGCTTCCTTCCTCACTCCTCCTCATGTGACGAAACCATCTAAGCCCCTTCTGCCTCAAGATGATATCGAGATCCTTCACCCCGCATCTTCTGGCTACCTCCTTGCTCAAAACTCTGTCCTCCAATCTCACTCCCCCCATGTATCTTAACATTCTACGATCAGTACTCCTCAGAACATTCGTCAGTTTATCTGTCAAAGCCCATGTTTCAGCACCATATATCAATACTGGTCTAATGCAGGCCTCATATATATATATACAGTAGATGAGATTATAAACTTCTCCAAGTTAGAGTTCCTTTGTCATTCCATGGAATACCTGTATATATCAGTGTTATGTACAAGGGATTTCCTGAAAGATAGCATGAAAAGTCTTTTACAGTTATGCCCTCCAACTGTTGAAACATGACAAATGATTTAGTTTCATCATTGTAATTTTATTTTTAAAGCAGGTGATAAATCAGGCAACTTAAGTAAATAACTGCTAGCAGTAGGTATAAAATGGTTTGGTCATTTACTGTAAATAATATTGGTCAGAGGATCAACTTTGTGCTTCTTAGGTATTTAAAATCACTGCAGTATGATTTTAGTTGTCTTTATTGTTACAGCAAGAAAATTTGCTTATCTTTATTACAGACCGATCCATCAAGTGTCATGGTAGCGTATATTACTGAGAGTCTTTCTAAAGCTGTTATTTCGTATAGTAAATGGAAGATTTGTGATTTGTGATTGTTAATTAGTAGATATAAAAATATGAACTGAAATGTATTACTTTTAATATCTGACTTTTTATATAAGAGTACATTACATTGTATTTGCAGTGCTGTGTTATATCCTATGTACTGTATATTATGGAAGTTCATCTTTCAGCATGTCATAATTTTACAAATCTGTGAAGTAGACATCTATACAGCTAGGCCACCACACAGAACACTCCTAGTCACACTAGACATTAGTAAAGCTTTTGATGTCATCCCCCCGCCACACACAAACAAAATATTCAACACAAACATGCACAATAACACAAACTACTGAGCAGGCAGATGTGCACATGTAACATTTGCTGGTCAGTCTACGAACATCAGAAACTTCACAAATGACGTCCCAAGGATCTGTTTTGTCCCCTACACTCTTTAACCTATACATGCATGACATACGCCCACACCACAGATACACATAGCTTCCTATGCAGACGACATAACACTTACACGTACACACCAACACGCAAACACAGCCGCATACATCCTCCAAACTTACCTCAACACATTACATGAATGTTTCAGCACAAACAGGCTCAAAATAGCCCCAGCCAAATCGACAGTGACCCTTCTCACAAACTGGACAGTAGAACACAGTCACATTCCACACCTCACCATAAACAACACTCCTCTACCACACACACACACACACACTCACAAAATCCTTGGTGTTACATGCAATACATCGATGTCAGTTAACACATCACAAACATCAAAAATAAATTAACACCAGGACTCAGTGCCTTGAGGTCATTTCCCCATACAACATTTGGACACAACAAAGAAACCACAACCACAATATACAAACAATATATACGTTCATTGATGATTAATGCAAGCCCTATTTGGGCTCTTAACCTCACTAAAACACACTATAATGCTCTTTAGACCATACAAAACAAGGCCTTAAAAATAATCACAGGCTGCACAGCTACTACACCTACAGACCACCTACACCAAGGAATTCTTAGTCTGGACACAATACATACAGTAGCACACTATACACAGGAAATAATTTAACACAGTGGACAGGGCTGGAAGACCCTGGGGCAGGGAATGTAGCCTCCGTTGCTTCTGGGATGGGCCCAGTCGTTGAGGATGGCCCAGGGTGGCAGCCTTCGTTAGGGCCACCTCCCCATCTGAAGGGGGAGAGGCAGCAGGGGCATCCGCCATAGTGACCACACCCCCTCGCGGTGGAAGTGGGAAGAAAGACAACCATCAAGGGACAACACTCCAAAGGAAAAACCACTATGGTAGAGAATACCCTTCCAACCCAGTCCAGGGAGGCCTGACCATGTTCTCACACGCCCACAGTGATCACTGAGTGGAGACCATTGAACTCTATCATATGGAAGGGCTTTCTCATGGGTAGCTCCATGTAGTTTGTGTGCCCACCACCAGGGGCCCAGGGCGGCACTGATACACCAGCAGCCATGTTTATGCACCTCACCTGATGCTCGTGCCTTTTGAAATCAGCCAGTGAATTTCGCTCATTCGCTCATTTTTGAAGGCTCCAACATGCTTGCATGTGTCGGCCTTGGTCACCTAATGGCGGCTCTCCATGCTGCTCGATCTCTGGCAGCCTCCCTATTCAGTCCCTTAACCCTTAAGTCACATTTAATGACCTCATCCCATGTCTTTCTCGGTCTACCCCTCCCAACCCCTCCCCCAATATTAACACCTCTCACCCTCTGTACCCAATTATCCTCCCCCATCCTCTCCACATGTCCAAACCACCTCAGCCTGCCTCTCCTCATCACAACACCAATACACTCCAGTCCCATCCTACCTCTCAACTCTTCTATCGTAAGCCCAGCCCCCCCAGGCCTTGCACGCAGGGACGCACTGCACATCCACCTAATCATTGTCATTTCTGTACGTTTGAACCTGCGAATATCTTCTTCCTTTACTGCCCAGGTCTCACTACCATACAGCATCACACTCCTAACACATGCTGCATACAAAGACCCCTTAGCACGTAAGGAGAGTCCTCTCAATGTCAGGAGAGGCAACAGCTCCCTGAACTTCTTCCAACCACTTCTCACTCTAGCAACCGAGCTAACTCCAGCCCCACCTCCGGCACCTAACATGTCTCCCAAATAACAAAACTCCTCCACACACTCAAGAGACTCACCTGCAAGTTCAACCCTCTCACGCCTAACAATCTCCTCCTGCTCTCCCCGACACACCGCACACATGAAATCAGCATTATCTCGCAGTCTACCTCTAATACCACTACATCTCTTGTGCACCCACTTATCACAGACACTGCACAAGATGGAATTACTTCCCACACCTTTGTGGCAAACTGCACATGGCCACTCTCCCTCTCCTCTGATTGTACCGCCACCAACCCTAGATATCATCACTTTTGTTTTATCTGCATTTACCCTTAAGCCCTTGTGCCCCATACCATCTCTCCACTTCTTAAATCTTTCCTCAGCCTCCCCTTCATTCTCAGCAATCAGCACCAAATCATCAGCATACAACATCTCCCATGGGAGTCCATCTCTGAAGTCACGTGAGAGGGCTTCAAGCACCATGATAAACAACAAGGGACTCAAAACTGACCCCTGATGCACACCAACATTCACGGGAAACTCATCACTCAAAGCTCCATTCACCCTTACCTGAGTGTGAGCACCCACGTACATGGCCATAACCACCCTAACCAGCCACTCTTCCAACCCTAGCTTTCTCATTGCCCACTTCACCACCTCTCTAGGGACTCTGTCAAAGGCCTTTTCCAAATCAACAAAAACAAAATACAATTCCCTTTTCTTGCCAATATATTTTTCCTGAAGCTGTCGAACAATGAATATGGCATCAGTGGTCCCCCTGCCTGGCATAAACCCAAACTGCATCTCATTGATATTCACTCTTTCTCTAATCATACCTTCTAGAACTCTCTCCATTACTTTCATTNCTGGCTCCAAACCTTCCCTATCCCAATCAAACTCCTCATTCAACAACCGACTATAATGCTCTCTCCATGCATCTTTAATATCCTCACTGTTTACCAGTACCCTTCCCTCATCATTCTTCACACACTGCTCGCCTACAATGTCCCGATTATCTCTCTTCATCTGATTTGCCACCCTAAAAACCATATTTTTCCTTCCTTCATGATTTAGATTATCAAGTAAAAGTCTCTGTGACTCAGACTTCGCCCTGTATACCTCTCTTCTAGCCCTGCGCTTGGCAGCCAAGTACTCCTCCCTGTTACCACCCTTCTTCCATTCCCGGAAAAGCCTTTTCTTCTCCTTAACTGCGGCTTCTACACTCTCATCCCACCACCAAGTTACTTTATGTCTTGGTGGGCCTCTTGTCCAACCGCATACTGCATCGGTAACTCTCAAGAGGTTGTTCTTAAGGGCTCCATACTGTTCATTAACGTCTCTATCTTCGGCTTCCTGTTCAGCCACCACTCTCCTCATCTCACTATAAAAGGCATCCCTTACTGATTGGTTTCTCAGCTTCCATATTTTCCTCCTAGGTACATATGTCCTCCTTCTCATCCTTTGTTCCTTAAGCACCATGTCACAAATCAACAGTTTGTGCTGCTGCACACACTCCTCGCTTCCTATAACTTTAACATCCCTCACTAATTTCCTATCAACCCTCCTGACCAGAAAATAATCTATCTGGCTACTATTTCCCCCGGACTCGTACGTAATCAATCTACTCACTCTTTTTCTAAAATGTGTGTTGCACACAATCATGTCCATAGCCTCCCCAAACTCGAGTATTCTTTCCCCTTCCGCATTCCTCACACCATATGCACATCCTCCATGGACTCCTTCATACCCTTGAGCTGCTTCACCAACATGACCATTTAAATCCCCTCCCAGAACCACTACCTCATCATCGCCCATACCACTCACTACACGTATTAAATCATCCCAAAATCTATCCTTCTCTGCGTCATCCAATCCTACCTGCGGAGCATATGCTGATATAACTGAAACCATCACCCGTCCTATCAAAATTTTCACTACTATTATCCTATCACTTACTCTCATGACATTCATAACATATTCCACCCATTTCTCCGCAACCAACACACCCACACCCCCATATCCATCAGTTCCCCCCTGCCAAAACAACTTATAGTAGCAATCCTTCCCAGCAATCTTTCTGGCTGATCCACCCCTGTACCGGACTTCCTGCAGACAAGCCACATCCACCCACCTCCTACTGAATGCCTCAACAACTTCCCCTGCTCTTCCTTTCAAACTTCCCACATTCCACGAACCCACCCTAAACCCCCTGGGTGATTTGATGTCCTCAGGCTTGCTCTGGTGCTTGTTTTTGTATGTATTCATAGTCGGTAAGATAAAGAGGGGTAAACATTCCAAAGGCCCGACCCACTGCACAGACCCAGGTCCAGGCAATGGATCTGGGACCCCTAGCCCACCAGCTTACTAGTGGCTGTGGTAGTGGCCTCGGGGCACCCTGCCAGGACAGCTGCAGGGACACCCTCCAAGCGCGTCTTGGCACTGCAACTGCCCCGCCATTATACACCCACTGATAGGGCAGCCTCCTGGGGCGCTACTCCCAGGTTCGGGCCCCTCTCTAATGAGCGGAAGCGGCAGCCTGGGAACCGCAATGCCCTGCACCCTCTAGCACAGGTTTGAGCCCCATCTCGCCCTGGACCCATGATCTATGCCGGCGGAACCCCAGTCAACCCTCCCCCCCAAGGTCCGCCGGACAATACAATGCCATGGTTCACACAGAGTATAACAGAACAGTGTTCCATTATACTCTGGGTTTTTAAGGCACGATTTCTCACTCCCTAAGACACAGGCATGTGCCTTGGGTTCTTTACTTCAAGACCGGGCCAGAACATATACCAAAGGAATTTGGCTCTCTTTCGTATTGTTTTTTGTTTTTTCTAGGAAGGAGCAGTATGTGGGCCCATGGCCTTTGGTTCCTTTTTCCTTGCATTGAAAACAAAAACAAAAACAACAGTATTACACGTATATTGACGTAGATTGACAGACACAGTACAATATAGAACCACATGTGGCACTTACAGATTCCCTTATAGTACAATTTAGGGGAACACAAACATAGCAGAGTGACACCTTAGGTAATATAAGTCTGGTGCTAACTGTAAGTCCTGACTGGGGCAATCACACATGATTCAATATCAGTCCAGCAACACTGAGCCTAGCAAGTAATTTGCTTATGACACTGAGGAAACACTGAACCTTCACACACATATAGGGGAGGGGGGCACATGGAGAGTCTGAAGGTAAGTCACATTAGTCACTAGGTTCATCAACGGGGATATGTATTGTCACTGGCGGAATCATCACAAGGGGAGGTGGATATTCAGGACCACCTTTACTCCAGGTTCCTGGCGAGGTCTTATACAGGGGATTGTTCAATGGTGGGGATTTACACTGGGGAAGGGGGAACACTCACTGTTTGGGGTTTTGCCCCAGAAGCTTCAGATGGCGGCCGGGTGTAGGAGGGAGGCTGTCTGCGTGGTGCATGGGTGCCTCACGACGTGGGCGGTGTGGTGGTGTAGATGGAGGTCCTCTCCGATTCCTCTGGGAGGCGGCCTTGGGAGTAGTCGGGCCCTCACAACTGGGGCCGAACAGGACCAGGAGGCGGGCAGCCCTTCGCCGGCCTCTGGACGTGATAGGAGTGCAGTGAGCGGCCTCGGGCTGGGTGGGGCCCGGGGTTGGTGGTGTGCCCCTCAATGGCTGGGATCTGCGGTCTCACCGGGGAGGGGAGGCCGTCAGGGGTTGTCTGCACCCGCTATGTCCCTGGGAGTCTGTCAGCGCTCTGGAATGTAGAGGGGACGGCTGGATCTCCAGGACACCCACTTCTGGTCCACTCCACACGTCCTGCCACGACGTACCTGTGGGGAAGCAGTCTCCACCGCATGTAGGATGGGGGAGGAGGAGGAGCATCTCACTCGGCCATAGGAGGGGTGGGCTGAGCCAGAGACATGCTCCTTGGCGGGAGCCTCTGAACTGGTGGAGGAAGGAGAACCAGCGGTCTCTCCCTCTACATGGCAGGTCCGAAGGACACTACTGGAGCTCCACGCCGGGGTCGAAGGAGGAGATTCTGAGGAAGCTCCTCCGGCCTGGCAAGTCTGGTGGATGTTGCCCAGGCTCCTGGGCTGGGAAGTGGGGGCAGGAGATCTGGCGGACGCTCCTCCTGCCCATTAAGTCTGGCAAACGTTACCGGGGCACCATTCGTCCCGCGGGCGGCAAGAGGGAGAGGTCCAGCGGACGCTCTTAGCTGGGCAGGTCCGGCGGACACTACCATGCTCCCATTGCCGGGGAGAGTTGCAGCCGCGGAGTACCCGGCAGGTGCCTCCGCTGTGGCAGGTCCGGCGGATGCTACCAAGGCTCTGCTCCATTCCCTGGGACGAGCAGCAGAGATCCGACGGATGCTCTCACAGTGGCTAGTCCGGCGGACGTAACTGTGCTTCTGCTCCCTTTGCAGCAAATCCGGCAGATATTGCTGCGCCGCTGCTTCCCTGGGGTACCTTAGGGCTGGGAAGACCAGCAGTATTTTGTACCACTTCCAGGGAACGATGGAGCGACTCCGAGATCCCAATGAGACATATAGCCCCATAATCCACAAGGGATCGGATGGCGTGGGTGTAAAAGGTTCGCAGGACGCTGTACGAGGCACCCATATTGCGGCTAGAAAGGGCTTTGAGGGCAGGGATGCGAGTAGCCGCCCGTTCCCGTACATATCTCACATGGCTGGCAAACTTTAGATGGCTGTCGAACCAGATGCCTAGGTACTGGTGGCATCGTACAAAGGCAAGGCGTTGACCCCCAAGGAGGAGGGGATGGTCTGGGTGGCGAAGACCGAAAGGTAGGCATTTGGTCTTGTTAAAGTTGATTTTTAGACCAAGCTCGCAACATTTGTCATGAAGGTTGGCGAGTGCAGTTGGTGCCTGGGTATAGCAGTTTCGCCCGAAGACCAATGCTAAGTCATCTGCATAGGACAGTAGGGAAATCCCTTGACCATAGTCAACAGTGAGCAGTTCCTCTATCAACACATTAAATAAAAGAGGACTGAGAACACTGCCCTGGGGTGTGCCATTGACGTGTGGATAAGGGGGGGATATTTTGCCCTGGTATCGCACACAAGCAGCTCGGTCGAGGAAGAAGTCCCTCACCCATGAGAGGAGGCGACCACCCATGCTCTTGACTTCGAGGGCTGCCAGTACTGCATCCGGGTTGGCAAGTTCAAATGCCTTCTCAAGATCGAGGAAGACAGCCATGCCACGACCACTCCTCAGTTCGCCAAGAAGGGAGGCCAAGCAGTGCTGAGCACTCCTGCCAGGGAGGTAAGTGAAGAGCTGCGGATGGAGCGGTCCCAACCTCCATGCAAGACGAGAGAGGACTAGCCTCTCAGCAGTCTTGGCAATACAGCTGAGGAGAGATATCGGCCTCATGGAGTCCGGGTTGCGTGGCTTAGGGATGGGGTGAATAATGGCTGTCTTCCACGATCCCAGAAGACGCCCTTCAAGCCACGAGTGATTAAACAGATCCAGGATATGAGCCTGCCCTCCTTGGCTGATGCGAGCCAAGAGGGAGTAGGCAAGGCCATCAGGGCCTGAAGTCGTATCCTTTCTGCCGCTTAACACTCGATCCAGTTCCCCAACGGTGAATAGGTGGTCTGCAACGTCAGGTCGAGAGCAAGCAGCCTCAACCAAGGTCCTACGGGGGCCTGCGAGACGACATTGCAGATCACCGATAGACTGTGGGAGGCTAGTGGAGGCAGTACGGGCAGCAAAATGAGCAACAAGACAAAGTGCCTCGCCAGCAGGGTCAGGATGTGAGGGTGTTCTTGCCAGTCGGGGGGAGTAAACGGACTTAATCCGCGCCCACATCTCACTAAGTGTGGAGTGGGAATCTAGCGACCTGCACCACCTCATCCAAGCCTCGTCCCGAATGCGGCGCTTTTCCTGCAAGACGTGTCGCTCCACTGCGGCCAGGTATCTCCTGGTCAGAGAAGAAGGCCGCCGATGGTAGGTCTTGCGGGGCGAGTTCAGCCGATGGTTAAGCTCTTGGACCCGCTCGTTGTAGAACCAGTGGTCCTTGATGAAAACCCTAGGGCGCTTAGTGAGGGGAATACTGGCCGCAGCGGTGCGACATAAGGCATGGGCAACCTGCTCAGCTTGGTCCTCAAGGGAATGCGAGGGAACAACAGTTTCCATAGTGACCTCCACAGCCTGCGCATACTCTGGCCAGGGTGCACGCCGTAAGTCCCAGCGGGGAGGAGGCGGCGGGGGATGTGGAAGAGGAGCCGCCTGCAATTCCATCACCACAGCAAAGTGATCGCTGGTGAGGAATGAATGCAGGGACCACGTCGACACACTAGCAAGAGATGCAGAGGCTATGGAAAGGTCGAGCCTGACGCCCTTGACCTGCGTGGGCTCGGACAAGTTGTTTAGTAAGGAGATCCCCGCAGTTTCCTCGAGGGCGATGGCAACATGTCGTCCTGCCTCATTCGCCGGAAGGGGCGAGGAGAGGATGGGGTGGTGAGCATTAAAGTCTCCCCCAATGACTGTGGGCACAGCAGCAGCGTGATTTAAAAGCTCCCCAACGTCTAGGGTCCCACCGTGACCTTTATAGATATTATATAGAGTTAAGGAAGTCGTGGCAAGCTGCAGGGTTACACCTTGAACTTCAACACCCTCTCCGCAGTGAATAGGAGGGTTGCACTCTGTGCAGGGGATGTAGTCCTTCACAAGGATGGCACAACCCCGTGTAGTGCCCCGGACCCTAGGTAGAAAGAATCCGTTGTAGCCTTGGAGTCTAAAAGGGGAGCCGTGAGGTAGGAGCGTCTCCTGCAAAAGGAATACATGGATATTCTCCATGTCAGCCACTTCCTGGAGGTGAGGGAGCTTACTCAACGCCCCCAAACAGTTCCACTGCAATACACAGAGGTAGGCAGGAGTGGTTAGAGTGGGGAAAGGTAAGCAGTCCCGTGGTGGAGACCTGGAGCATCGCACTCTGCCTCCACCATTGCCGAAGCTAGGGGGAGCCTTGGTGAGGTGGGAACTGGGCCTTGAGGGTGTGCAGGCTGGCACAGGGGGGCAGGAGCTCTGCATTTTTCATCTGTCACTGCTGAGGCTGGGGCAAGTGCCGGTGGAGGTGTGACCAGGCCTGGAGAGAAAACTGTCTGCCGCTGACGATGAGTAGCCCTTCGCTCTGCCTCTACCACTGCTGAGGCTGGGGCTGGCCCTGGGGAGGCGGTGACCTGGGCTCGGCGGCGACACTGAGGAAGTGGAGCAGAAGGCACCTTGGCCCTGGCTGGCACCTTGGCCCTGGCTGGCTCCTTGGCCCTGGCTGGCTCCTTGGCCCTCACTAATTTGACAAGAGATACAGGATGAGGAGCTGAGGGAGAGCGGGGAGGCCGCTTTTTCGCTTCCACCATCTCTGCTAAAGTCTTGTCGACTGTATCCAGAAGGGGCGTTGAATTGATTCTCTTGCCATGGAGCTCCCCCAGTAGCTGAGCCAAGCACAGGGCTATCTCCCTTCCAAAAGCCCGCACTTCATCCTCGGTGAAGAGAACCTGAGGAGAGCCTGCTGTGGAGGGCGAAGGTGGAGCAGGTATGTTGGTCGGTGGCGGGGTTACGGCTGGTGCAGGATGATGGACCTCCACTGTCACTGACTGATGAGTGAGAGCCGATGGGAGAGGCGGAAAAGCACTCTCGTCTAGAGCCGGAGGGGGAGGAGCTGCTGCACTGCGCTGCTGACCATAGGCAAAGGTCCCTGGTAGTGCAGGCGTAGTACTGGTTGCTTGCTGCTGCTGAACCCAGGCCACCTGTCATTCTCAACCCCGCAGGACATGTGCGGCTCTGACTGGGCAGCTTGGGTGCCAAGCATGGTGCGGGTCGGCGCAGTTGGGACAACGGGAGGTGATTACTTCCTTGGCCTTGAACTTGGTCAGGCAATGGTCTGTCTCGTGTGGTCTGCTGCATATTCCACAAACTACAGGCCTGCGGCATGGTGGTGTCCATACCACTGACACCGGTAGCAGCAGAGTGGTTCGGGAATGTAGGGACGGAGGAAGTAGGTGCCCCAGTTCCCTAGGTCGATGGAAGGCAGCAGAGGACCCCGGAGGGTGACAAGGACCTGGCATGTCTCCTCCCCGGTGCGCTGCCTCTGACAACGGGTAGCCTCTTCTACCTGAGGGTGGTGCAAAAGAAGGTCGACTGGCATCCTCAGGGGATACCCCATGACGATTGCCCTGGACTGAGCTCGACAAGCTTGATGGGAGAGGCCTCGTCCACTGCCGCCGTTCGTAGGAGATTGTATGATGCTTCGTCCTTGGGTACTAAAACTGAGCTCCCACCCTTCCCAATGACATTGGAAGTCCTGAGTCCTGGCAGGTGATGTTCGAGGGCTGCTACTGCATCGTAACTGGTTGCGTGGCCTTCCTGCAGAGGCACGCGAAAGGCTGGAAATTGTGAGCGGGTAGGAGGGGGCACGGCCACCATCACTGAAGGGCGAGCAGCCAGAGGAGTCCTGTGAGGAGTCCCTGAGCGTCGTGCCGGGGTGGGACCGTTTCCCTGTCTGCGAGCCCGGGACCTCTTAGTGGCAACTAGCGTGAAGCCCTCAGCATCAACACGGTCAGGAGCAGCAGCGGAAGAGGCTACAGGAGTGTCAGGGGCATCGCTTTCCACGGCCATCCGTTCGTGAATGCTAGCAGCCTTGGTAAGCCGTGGTGTGGTAGAAGGATCGCAAATGTCAGGCTGAAACAGAATGGTGGAAGCATCAGCTGAGGAAATCGGCAGAGAGGGGCGTGCATCCTCGGTAACTGAGGAGTGAGAGCTAGAGGTGGAAGAGCGACGCTCCCTCTTACTCCCCATAGCGCAGGCAGGCCTAGCAGAACCTTGCCTCTGAGGCACAGGTTGCGGGATGTTGAAAGGCCTCGAAGGAGGCACATCCTGAGGAGGCCCCATGACAGAAAAACTCACAAACAACTAGCAGACTACACACACACTCACAGACACACACCAGCAACACACACAGTCACGACAAAAACGAAAGAAAAACGGCCAGTTCCCTACAGTAACGGGCGCCTAAACTCCCCACCCTCTAAAGGACGACGCAGGAGACCCGTTACTGCCCCGTGAGGGACTTTCCTAGTATAACAGGCCCTCACTGCCTCCTTTAACCAGGCCTTAATGGCCACCCCCCCCCTCATGGAAGTGCCCTAACGGCACCCCTTCAGGGTTCGGCGTCGTACTACAGTGAGGGACACTAACGGCGGGCCGGAAAAACACACACACACACACACACACACTCATAGAGAGCAAGATAGCAGTCTGCTCTTCTGAGACAGAGTACCTGAAAAAGTAGGAAAACTCAGAAAAATTCTCCTCAGTGTCTGAGACTAAGTCCAACAACTGCCCAAAACGGACTAAACTCCCAAAAATCTTCCTCTATTACTGAGACTAAGTCCAGTGTGAGAGAGAGACGGGCCAGAGGTCTGCACAACACACTGGCTGGACATGGAGTCATTGGAGTGTTTATATTAGCCCATGTCTTCTTGAAGAAGTGACTCGATACCCCAAGGAGGTATCGAACTGGGTTTTCGGAGGTACCCGGAAAGTGATCTACAAAAAACTGAAGTTTCGTGTATGTACAGTAGCTTCGACTGACCATTTTTTTTTTTCAAGCATCCATAGTTATATGTTCATACGGCCATTCTCTTTTCCCTTTTAACAGGAAAGTGAAAGGAGTAATAATATCACTGAAGGGGTTTCAGGTTGAACTTGAAGTATTTGGGGCCGAAAAAAATTGAAGAAGCACTGTATTAGGCTGTTTGTGAACCTAAACACTGATCGCATCCAGCGGTGCTTCTTTATAAAGCCGGCATTTATTACGTATATCACTGAGTGAATACATGGTGCACTGGTAACTGCATCTCTATTTTAATTAACTGTCATTATACTGTTTACGAGTGGAACTTTACATTTCCCGCTGTAACCTGTGAAGCGTGTGTGTGTGTGTGTGTTCTTTGTTTTATTGATCCGGGAAGTTGCATGTTGATGCGTGACAATGCGGTGGGAAGGTCCTGAGGTAGCATGGCAAGTCCTTGGGAGCATCACTGAGAGGTGGTGGGACGGTCCAGGGAGGATCAATAGAGTTTGGGGGGCCGGCGCCACGGGACCACCGGGGACCAACTTTCACAGGGACGGGGCACCGGCCGCACCGCTCCCTCCTCCCTCACACGCCCTTATTTTAGGCTCTAGACAGTACTTGATATATTCCAAAACACGATCAGCATCCTATAATACTACTTGGAATAATACAACAATATCATCAACAGCATATTGAAATAGCTTATTCAAGTACTTACATTGTACTTCAGTACAATTCCAGTTTATTCATTATTACAAGTTCATCACAGATACATTATCATTTACGGGCAAAAGACAAGTAGCAAAAAATTATAGGCCTGCTGTAATGTGCCTATTTTTCACCTCATTTTTTTCATTCCCCCACATGGAACTCGTGAATATTAAATAGGTGTTTATTTTAACTGCTGAGAAGAAACATCAGTTCCCTAATAATCACTTTGTAATGATGCGTTCCATGTATACATATGATATCAGTATAATGTAGGAACGTTTTCATTTATATTCTGACGGAATTTCATGTTACTTATGCGATGTATTGTAATTTACTTGACTTTTGATTATTTTGTAGGTGTGGCAGTGTACATATCTTTAATTATCCATTTACCATGTAAGCACAGTTTGTTCTACTGACTAAAGAGTGTTTTTTTTTTTTTTCCGATGGAGTCATTCATCCATGACGTCACTCGTAGCTATGACGTCATCATAGATTACTTCATTCAATATCCTCTAAGACACTGCACACTCATTCAGGTGCAGATGATCCACAGGTGACTGATGAATTTTGGCTCAATCCCAACGAAATCTAGGCTACTTGAAGTTAAACATGACATAATAGAGAATGAGGTAAGAGGAGACCGGATTCGTGTGAAACTTACGATTCCCAAACCCAGAGGTTCGGTGGCCTCGTCTACATTACACCGATTTTGCACTTTTACACGCCGCTATTTTGTACAGACAACCCAGTATAATTATGACCTCGCACAGGGAGAAAACGCTGTAGCATAGTTGTGGATATCATTTTTTTTTTTTCTAGCAGTGAAGGACGAAATGTCAACAAATGGCCGACAGCGGGGTTAGTGAGGCGGGTGAGGGCGTGTAGAGTTTTTTTCATTTTTTTTTTCTTTACCGTCTCGGGGCCCTCACCCCTTGACCTGCCGAGATGACGGGGTCACATCGAGTCGTCCTGCTGGCGTGCGGCTCCTTCAACCCGCCCACCAACATGCACTTAAGGATGTTCGGTGAGTGCTCGGTTGCATTTGGTAGCAGATCATAACTCTGGGCACCTCTGTTTGCCATGTACACAGTCTGCTTATTATACTGTATGTCATCACTGTCTGACGTGTTATCTGTAAAACTAAAGGCTTAGCTTAGTTGCCGTGAAGTTTTAACTTGTTAGGACAGATAGTTGCGCCGGGTTGGAAAAAGTTTGTCATATTCACGACGAGGTGTTACCGTTGTGTACGCAGTGTTTGTAGTACCATCAAGGTTCTGAGCATTGGATCCTTGGCCAAGGGTTCATTATAGGTGTAGCATTATTTGGGGTTCGCCCGGTATTGTAGCTCCGGGTAAACAAACCTAGTGCTATATTGGCCTCTTATTACTAGGATACTTAGTATATATTGTTTTGACATTTCTTTCAATTAACCATACTACATTAATATGGGATACAACACCAAATTCACGGGGTGGAATTCCTGTCATGGGCTGCTGTTCTAAACACTGTGCTGGGGAACAGGGGTGCATTAAATGCATAAACTAGGTTTTTATAATATTTCTGGGTTTTATGATAACTCAGCCTATTTCTCTACAGTTCAGTAGGAATGTGTGGTGATGTTTTTGTTTATTCGTTGGTATAAGAATAATAAGGGTCTGAAACCGCTAGGCTTGTTTACTGGAATGAAAGTAACAGGCAGAACCCAGATAATGCTACACCAGTAGTGTATTGTTTCCCAAGGTCATGTTATTCATAGGCAGATGTGGGGAACGACTACTCGCTCGTTACACACGCCTAGAGCGGGGTCCTCCTCCTAGACCTTACTCGTATATTACCTCAGTTCTGGACGCTAGACACAGTATGATAAAGTGGCACACAATACATAAGAAATAGTACACTATTATGGACAGGGCTGAGGGACTCTGGGGCAGATGATGTAGCCATAGGTGGCTTCTGAGGTGGCCCCGGCGTCTGGAGGTCCTAGGGGAGGGCGGCCTTCGTCAGGAGGCCGGCTCTCGCTGGTGTCGTCTGGGGCTTTCGTCAGGAGGCTGGACTGCTGTTGGGTCGTCCAGGAGTGTTCGGTGGGGCACCTGGTACAGGGGGCCCATGGATCTGGCCTAAGGGCTAGGCCAGAATAGAGAGAGCAGGCGCACTTGTCGGTGCCCACTCTACTGTGCTGGTTGTCACCGGGTGGTGTGGGGGAGGTCACGCCCTGGGGTCCTGGGGATGTCCCGGCTGGTCCGAGGGCTGCGGTCTCTATTCGGCTGTGCCTCCGTCCCGCTGGTGTAGAGTCCGTCAGGGCTGGGGACTGCCAGGGATCCAGTTATAGGGCACAAACCCCAGATATTAGGAGGCCTCTCCAGACTTCCTCCACCTGCTGCTCCTCCGGGAAGGTGTTGCTGGACAGGGAAGGGGCGAGGAAACCCACCTCGTCACAGGTGGAGATGGACGAGCCAGGGAAATCCTCAGGAGAGGAAGGCACCGAGGTAGGGGGCGAGGGGCAGCATGTAGCCATTCCCTCCTTGGTGCAGCTGGTTGCCATTGCCAAGTCCCCTAGGACACAGAGCTCAAAGCGGCTGGTGGCTGTCTCCTCCCTCGTGCGGCTAGTGGCCGCCACTGAGGGTCCTTGCCCCTGGCTGGTGGTGGGTGGAGTGCTGCTGCTGGTCGTCACACGCCCACGGGTGAAGCTGGTAGCCGTCACCCGAGAGCCGTGCCCCGCGAGGACTACACCCAGGTGCGGCTGGTGGCCGTCACCGAGGTCCTACTTCCCTTAGGGACCGCAGGGATGATTTGGCTGGTGGCCGTCACCTCCCCGCAGGGGCGGCTAGTGGCCGTCACCCAAGTTGGGTCCCTTCTGTTGTAGTCAGACGAGGTGCGGCTAAAGGCTGTCACCAGAGCCCTCTTCCTTGAAGGGTATTACTCTGAGAGTGGCTGGTGGCCATCTCTCCCTGTGTGCGGCTAGTGGCCGTCACTCGGTATGACTGAGGGAGGGAAGCAGCAAGTGAGTGGCTGGTGGCTGTTTGGGGCTAAGGAGTTAGCCCCACCCTGAACCTGGTGAGGGCTGGTCCGGCCAAGGTGTAATGTGCTGTGACTGCTACCTCGCAGGTGAGGCACCTGAGTGCGAGAGGGGCGCTGAACCCGTGCTCACTGTTGTAGCCCCTTGGTTGTCTCCTCCTAGGGTTGGGGTCATATTTGGGTGGAAAGTCTTGGCGGCATGTATTTCGTCCTGACGCCGAAAAGTCCTGATGGTAAATTGTCTTGTTATTGTTGTGACGGCCTCACCATAAGCAAGTGCGATGCTGTGTAGCGTGCCTATTTTGAATTTTTCGTATTTCCTTTCGCATTGCTTTTTGTACCATTGAGACAGGCACCTTTCATATAGTGGAATTCGTCCTATATTCATCGCTTTCGTAACATCGAATTTTCGTTTATCGGGTTTTCATTTACCCGGGAACCACTGTACTCAGTTTCATTTGTTTGCTTAGAGATACTACACTGATGGTAAGTAATGAGACAACCATCTGTGTATGGGATATGGTGAGTAATAAGAACTGCGTGTGTAAGAGGCCATTTTAAATATAACCAAAGCCGCCTAAACTGATCACTTTTATTTTTGAATATTCAAAAGGACTTTCTTTTCTTTTTCAAATGTGTCCAGTAATACTGTTCGTGCTGTTATTTTTTAGGTTATATGGTAACTCATACAGTCTCAGAATGTAATTTTTTTTTTATGAGAAACTTTTTGAACTATAGGGTTTGATACAGCCTTCATTTATCTCATTATTAATGTGGTGGTCCTGTACTGTACTGTCATCATCTTCATCATGATTGTAGAAGTATACCATAGTATATTAGTTTGCACTATCAATGCAGTATTGTAACTAATACTGTAACTACTTTGGTTTGACAGAAATAGCACGAGACTTTCTACATCGAACAACGAACTACAATGTTGTGGCAGGGCTGATGTCTCCGGTACATGACAAGTATGGCAAGGAGGTGAGTGGCATTGTTTAGGCTTATCTACGGTCAGGGACAGAAATTTACTTCACACTAAAGGCGCATCCTTCACTTTCCTCCCTAACTTATCGTGATTATAGCTGTTCATTTATAGGCATTCTTCACGTGTCAACAGTTCGGTTAGCAGAGGGTTAGTGCCTCTCCCCTTGAAATAACTGACTCAGAGGACAAACAGCAAGGCCTCTGGCAATAGATAGCTAGATCTGTAGGGAGAGAACCATACCAAGCCTCTTGCACAGTTTATTGTACAAATATAAACCATTAGAGGTTGGGGAATGGAACAGTTTGTGGTGGGATTTTCTTGCAGCTCAGAAAAGCTTTTAACTCCCAACATTGTGAGACCCTGACTGCAGCAACTTACTCTTAGGCAGAAATAGGGTTAGATAGCGATCGGAAACTAAGGCTCGTGAGTGCACACCGTACATGCCCTACATATTTTAGCTTCATGTGAAACTGAATTGTACTCTAGGTTTCAGAGTAGGAGATTTTATGCTGAATGTTACAACAGACCTCCATTTTTCAAAGTAGATCAGGAAATGTAGAGCAGATTTTATTTATGTACAGTAATCTCTCGATTATTCGGACAGCCATTACCCGGACACTGTGATCTGGCTGTTTGAAACTATTATTCTTAAATTTTTTCATAATATCCAGACAAATTACATCTGTCCAGGTGGAAATTATGGCTGCACAAACATTTTCACGCCTGGCCGGGCAGGAATGCGCTTCTCAAACAGTTGTTATGGTGGTGCACGTGGTGGCTTTAGTGGTTGTTCCCTACCTGCTTCAGGCCATGCTATTCCTTGCATGCCTCTTCCTAGGGTGTGTGATGATGGTCCCTCCACCAGGGAAAAGGAAGAGGGTAGTGCTGACTGGAGAATCAGGAGATCCTAGGTAAGATTGATGCGGGATGGTCGAATCGTGAGTGTTGATGTTGATTTTAATCTAGCTTACTGTACTATTCCATGATTTTGTTCCACTTTACTACTGTATTATGTTTTGTGTGCTCACAGTATTTTTCTTGTGTAGCCATTTTTTTTCATGTTTTCATGTCACTGCAGGGTATGGCTCTGCAGTGGTGATTGCTTGGGTGTGGTTGATGGGTCTGCTTGACCATGGTAATTGCTTGGCTGTGTGACGAGATAGAGTTGAGTTGAACAACAGGAACAATTGTTGTATAATGTACTGTAGTGGCCCTTTACAGTGGCTTTCTAAGTTAGGATATGTATGAAAGGGAGCCAGGAGAGAAGTCCGTTATCTGGGTGGAGCCATTACCCGGATGCGCCTTTGGCTCTGTTACGTCGGATAATTGAGGGATTACAGTATTACACTTCCCCCCTGTATTCCAGTGCCATTTCAAGAACTTTTCCCTTAATTAGAGTGTAATTACCACTCATATTTCAGAAGGGGTCATGTTATACTCAGTTGGCTTCAAACCCTTGGTATGAAAATTGTGACCAAAAAATTGTATACTATATGTAACTTGAGAATATTCAGAAGGTTCTGCAGTCTGAGACTAGCTACTTTAATACAACTTTTGACACACCCTTACTTTAATAGGAACCAACCTTCAAAATGAAAATTGCTTCAACCAGATCAGTAGGTGACTCTACAGTGGGAAAAGGTAAATTTATATTAATAACACTTGTATTAAATCATTTTCATCACAAGCCACTGGAATTGAACACATTTCACACCTTAGAATGGCAATGTTTTCAGGGACTGGTTAGTGGGAGTGACCGCATCCAGATGCTGCGGCTGGCCTTGAACTCATCAGCGTGGGTGCATGTCAGCGAGTGGGAGTCCAACCAGGATGAGTGGACGCCCACCAGGGAGGTCATCCAGTACCATCAGGTCTGTTAGCCTTACCTTATCTGGCTTGATTCAGGCTTTAGTGCTCTCTCTCTCTCTGTATATAAACTGTGAACCCTCGATATAACAAACTAACTGGGGGGAGGGGTAGGTTGCACTAACCCTCCACCAACCCACTTGTTGACACGTAGGTAGCACTTATGGTTTGGTTATATGTTTACCACTCAGTGTTGTAAATGGTTTCAAGGTTTACAGGAAACCATTTGGCTTGCCACTCAATGTAAAGCCACCTGTAAAGGGAAGAAAAGCAATAAGAAGTGACAGGAAAGATGGGAGAAATAGGAAGGGAGGAGGGCAGGCACACAAAAAGAATGAGAAAGGCTAAGGAAGAAATAGGCAGCATTACATCAAGTGAATGGATGGTGATCACCACCGCCTACCACAGCAAGAGAGCGGATGAGGAAATTTGGAAGGAATTTGAGTGTAAAGTGGAGGGAATGTAAGAAAATATTCTGGAAAGAGGTAAATAGAGTTAGACTGGGTGCTAAAGAAGTTAGTTGGGGAGTGAAAGATAAAATTGGTAGATTACTATAAGTGAAGGAAGAAAATGTAAGCAGATGGAGAGAATACTTTCAGGAATTGTTGAACATAAGAGAATGAAAGTAATGCGAGTATAAGTGGCTGGGGAATGGCTTGGAGATGGAGGGATGTGAGAAGAGAGGAGGAAATCAGTAGGATGGAAGATGTGGAAGCAATAAAGTCAAAATGGGGAAAGCCCCTGGAATTGATGGAGTGTGTGGTGAAATGATGAAGCATGGGGGATAGATAGTAGTAGAATGGATGTGGAAGGTGTGCAGATTGGCCTGGGAGGAAGTTAGACTCCCGGAGGATTGGAAGTCAGGTATAATTATTCCCCTGTACAAAGGAAAAGGGGAAAACGAAGTGTGTGGTGATCATAGGGGCATTTGCCTTCTTTATATGGTAGGATACTTATTGACAGAGTTAGGGAAATGACAGAGGAATTAGTTGGAGAAGAGCAGGGAGGTTTTAGGAAGGGAAGAGGTTGTGTAGACCAGATATTCATTCTTAGATCTTTAGTGGAAAAGTTTCTAGAGAAGGGAAAGAAGTTGTATGCAGCCTTCATGGATTTGGAGAAAGCATATGACAGGGTGGATAAACAAGGATTGTGGAAAGTATTAAGAATATATGGAGTAGATGGGAAGTTGTTGAAGGCCGTGAAGAATATGTATGAGGGTGCTATGGCTGCAATGCATGTGGATGGTGAACTGAGTGAATTTTTCCATTTGGCGGTTGGATTGAAACGAGGATGTGTTATGTCTCCATGGTTGTTCAATCTGTGTATGGATGGGGTTATAAAAGAGATACAGGATTGGGCAGTGAATGTTGGAGTGACCCTAGTGAGAAAGGGCAGTGTTTGGAAACTCCCTCTACTGTTGTTTGCAGATGATACTGTGTTGTTGAGTGAAGACAAAGGGGAGCTGCAAGGCTTGGTAGATGAGTTTGGGAGAGTGTGTAAGAAATAGAATCTAAAGGTGAATGTAGGGAAGAGTAAAGTTATGGTCTTCGAGGGAAGTGAAGTCTTCATTCTCAGTCTTGGCTCAAAGTCACATTAGCTGTAAAGAAAGAAAAATGATTTTTTTTTTTTTTTTTTGCCATCACTCCCTTCTGTCAAATGACGTAGACTTTTCTTTGTTATTGCTACCTTTAGATATTTTTCTTGAGTTTAGAGAGAGGATTTAGGTTTAGTGGAGGTTATTGGGGACTGTTTGTAACCTCATTACTACAGAATGGTTTCTTCATAGATTAGCAGAATCACCTGCATTAACAAAAATGATATTTGTATGCCATTTTGTGGAATGGGCAAATGATATGAAAGGAATACCTGTGAAATTTTTTTCTCATCTGTCCCCTTTCCTTTTAAAATCAGTGTGTGTCCTCTCTCAAACTTTTTCCCCTTTTAGGTGTACTCGAAGATTTAATATTTAAGGAATTTTCATGTACTTGTGTTTGTGTCATTCCTCATTGAGTGGTTCGTGTCACAAACTTTATGTACATTCATTGTTTCACTAAACTGCACACTTGAATGTTTGGCATACTAAGAGCACAGCCTTCACATTGTGTATAGTGCGAGCTGCTTCCTGTCACATGGCTGTTAAGATGTAGTATAATGGGTGCATTTTGAATAGACTCCCATTGCATTACTATATCAGTACAGCATTTAGTGCTGAATCCATGTTGCTTTGCAGTGAATGATGCTGTGAAGTCTTTGTTCTTAGTGTTCAGTGCTGAAGCAGCCTTTTGGCTTTGTTACCCAAGGTAAACAAGCCACTTGAGATTCTTGCCAGTCACTGAGTATGGATAAAAAAGAAAATAACTTTGTTTATAGATAATTTTAGTTTTCCTCTTTCTAAACTTGTGTATTTTGCACTGCACTTCATTTGTAAAGATTAAGGATGAGAAAGTAGTGAATGGTTAACCAATAGAAGCTTTTGAGTATTGAAGTTTGGCGCAATTTGATAGATGGCAGCGTGCTTGCATTTGTGTTGCCTGAGCTGCAGAGGGTAGGACAGTGTAGGGAGGGTCAGTTAATATAAGACAATTTGGCTTCCACACACCCAGGCCCATGGTTACTGGCAATTTACTGCTTTGGGAGCTCAGAACAATAACGTCATCATTTTGGGTTCCCATACTGTTGTATCATTCTGTCCATGGTACATGAATATCAGGTTATATTCTTGGAGACTGTTATGCATTTAAAAGTTAAATTTTAAATTTGATTACATTCAAAATAAACCACCAAAAATTACGTCTGTCAAAGATCAGAGAAAGGTAAATTAGGAAATGGAATACTATTGATACTGTATTTAATTAGTAAAATATTTAGTAAAATATTGTTCAAGATTTGAGCATTACTCCTGGTATATTGGCATCCAATTATTCATTTGTCCAATAGCACCATTAGACCAAAATGATATACAAACATATTGTAATATACAGTACAGTACTGTATACTGTATAGGCCTATGTAGAAAGATGATCCCTTTCTTTCTCACAAGGAATGCCTGTATTGGGATTGGCCAAGGTACAGTTGATGTACTTTATGGACAGAAAGCTAAACCAAGTGCCAAATCCAGCTAATTACTTCCCAACAGTTGCTGGAAGTTGTTTCTGAATATTTCACTTGCATGCAAACAGTAAGTAACTTCTACATTATATTAAAAATTTATAGCAACAGCTAAACAGCTATACATAAAAATTTTCTGGTCTTGCCAACTCTCCATAGAGGATACAGGCAAGGTATCGGTTATTTTTGTTTTGAAAGTGTTCATGTACTAATGGATGTTTTAATTCAGCTGCATAGTATTTGGATAAAAACATGCTGGAAATTCAGCAGTGAATTTGCTCTGTAACCTTGAGCCAGAACTGAAATTATGCTAAGGATTAATTTTCTCTTTTATTTTTAAGCATTATGGGTATGTTATATCTCATGCCTACTTCAGTATACCAAATTTTTTAACTGAAGTATTGTGGGTTTGGTGCAATGGTGCCCACATCACTTCTCTGCCTTTCTTGGTCCGCCCCTCCCATCCCTCCGTGTCTCTGCATTCAGAACTTGATCCAGACTGCAATACGCAATATGGGCTCCACCTCTGCCTCCTCTGGGCTCGCTCCACAGGGCCGGGTAGGGAGTTTGGTGTTTGTTTTTTGACGAGTTTGTCAATGCATGCTCACTCGCCTTTGATATCTCTCAGTTGTCCACCGTGCTCCTTGACATTCATTTTCAGTCAAAAATCTTTTGACATTATTAGCAGCATGTGGAGTCAGTTGTGGGGTAATGGGGATTTTATCAGCATGTTGCATTTACACCTTCATATTTGATTGATTTAGTTTACCTTGCCCTCATCGTGACCCATATCCCCTCCACAGTTCATACCAAACAACCAACTCAGTTTGAGGGACTTTTGGCTGGAAATGTACAACTCCATGTGTGCTTAAGATTTAGATTAGATAACAGCCTAAGCTTCTTTATTCTTGTTTCAAGTTCACTAACTAGATACATCATCTTCAGTTCCATCTTTCCTTTCTGTAATTTGTATCGTCTTTCCCAGTCAGCCTTATCATCTTGAAAATCAGCTTACTTTCCCAACGTTCTTGATCTTGTAACAAGTACTGTACAGTAGTGTTATTGAATAACCTTTCAACTAAAGTATATCACGTATATGTATGTACTAAAGACAGTTTTATTCAGCTTCAGAGAGGTGTTAGAGATAGTCAGCTTAACCTGTTTAGTAGGTTACTATAGTTCTTCCATAAGTTGAATAAAATGGTTTAGAGACAGTGAGGATAAACTAGAAAAATTCATATTTAGGATGTTACTGTTGTTGCAACCCCAGGCACATCTGGATGTGAGCTTATTAAAAAGCAGGCAGCCATCCTCTTCAGCCAGGTGCTGACATTGATTTCTTGTGAAGGTTATGGTGAAGAAGGATTGACACTGTTGTAATAATGAGGTGCATGAGGTGAGTGTGTTGTGATGTAGATGGCTGTACACATAATATTCATGAAGCACATAATTTCCTGACTCTTTTAGTGCTGTGCTGTACTTAGCAGAATGTGCCTGATATAGTTTGTGGGAAGTCAGCCTTAAAGTCACACGATTTGTATGGTGTGGTGCAGTCAGAATGGAGAGTTATCATATATCAGGCAATATTCTAAGAGGCTTTGGAAATTTTAAATTCTGGGCACTCCACCTTTATCCAGCTACCCCCAAACTGACTTCCCCAGAACCTGGCTGCTTTTAAAGTCTACCACAACATGACTTTTTACTTGGTAAAGTATTATCCAGTCTGGTTTCACTGTACAACTGTTTGCCGTGTGATAAATCACTAGAATGATAATTCAAAAGTTATACCCTTTTTCGGAATAACAGGTCAGCTCTGGACCTGTCTTTCTCTGTTTGTATTTCCTTCTGCCTATGACCTACAGTCTTTCAGATGCAGTGTGGCCACTCATCTCAAAATAAACAGATCTTGAATTTGGCTCTCTGTTAACTTGTTTTTGTTTTTTCTTTGAAGGGAATAATCTTGGGGGCTTTTTTCCATTGGTTACTTCTTCCTTTCTATTAAAAAATATATATATATATATATATATATATATATATACACACACACACAAGTTTGGGAGAAAAAATATTAGCCAGCCAGACTATATCTCAGTCAGGAAGACTGATAGGAAGTTGATGAGGGTTGTTAAAGTTATAGGGAACAAAGATTGTGTGCAGCAACACAGTTTACTGATACAAGACATGATGCTTAAGGAGTGTGTGGTGAAGAAGAGGACCTGTGTGCCTAGGAGGAAAATACTGAAGTTGAAAACCAAGCAATTAGCGATGCCTTCTTTAGCAAGATGAGTAAAATGGTGGCTGAACAGGGAGCTGTTGACAGAAGTGTAAATGAACAGTACATAGCTGTAAGGAAAAATGTCCTGAGAGTTACTGATTCAGTGTGTGGATAGGCAAGAGGCCCCTCAAAGACATAGAGTAATGTGGTGGTGGGACGCCGGTATAGAAGCTGCAGTTAAGGAGAAAAGAAGGCTTTTCTGGGAGTGGGAAAAGGTTGGTAACAAAGAGAAATGCTTGGCTGACAAGTGTAGGGCTAGAAAAGAGGTATACAGGTCATTATTCTGTGTCTCAGAAACTTTTACTGTAACCTAAATATTGTGGAAAGGAAGAATATGATATTTAAGGTGGCAAATCAAGTGAAGAGGGAAAACAAGGATATCATTGGTGAGCAGTATGTGAATAATGAAGGAAGGGTAGTGTTAATGAACCTTCAAATTTTGATTTTATGACCCCAGAAGGCTTGGGAATGTAACCCCCCCCCCCTTATTTTTTTCATAAGATGTATACTTTTGAACATAATCCTTCCGTGGCATGCCACCTTCATTAATGTATCTGCTGCGTTGGAAGAGGATCAGCTTTCATTATCTCTGGAGAACTTTCTATTGAAGGCAGTAGTTCAGGCAGTCAGATTTCAGATACTGTAAATTTATTAATAAGTACTTTAAGAAGGGGAGTAAGAAGAAAGTGGATGAGAAGTTTGAGAGGATTCTGGGTGTAAAGTGGAGGGAGAGTAAGAAATTGTTTTGGAAGGAGGTAAAGAAAGTAAGACAGTGTGAAAAGGGAAATAGTAGGGGAGTGAAAGATGGGAATAATATATTGCTGGTGGAGAAGAGAGAGAAATTGAGGAGATGGAAGGAACACTTTGAGGATTTGTTGAATGTAGAGAGTGAGAGCAGTGTGAGAATAAGTGGTTGGGGAATGGCTGGGAGAAGAAGAGGTGAGAGGAGGGAGGAAGAGATCAGTAGGGTGGAAGTAGTGGAAGCAATGAAGAAGATCAAGATGGGAAAGGCCCCAGGAATTGATGGAGTGTGTGGTGAAATGCTGAAGTATGGGAGTGAGATTCTTGTGAAATGGATATGGAGGTTGTATAGATTGACTTGAGAAGAGAGAAGGGTTCCAGAGGACTGGAAATCAGGTATAATTGTTCCTTTATATAAAAGAAAAGGGGAGAGAGAAGTATGTGGTAACCATAGGTTATTTGCCTTCTTAGTGTGACGAAAGATATATGTTAGAATATTTATTGACAGGGTTAGGCATATAACAGAGGAGTTAGTTGGAGAAGAACAAGGGGGATTTAGGAAGGGAAAAGTGTGTGTAGATCAGATATTTGTTTTAAGATGTTTAGTGGAGAAGTATCTAGAGAGGGGAAAGAAAGTGTATGCTGCCTTCATGGACTTGGAGAAAGCTTATGACAGAATAGATAGGCAAGGTATGTGGAAGGTATTAAGAATATATTGAGTGGAGGGGAAATTGTTGAGTGCTGTGAAGGGTATGTACTAAGGAGCTAGGGCTACTGTGCGAGTGGATGGTGATCTGAGTGAGTTCTTTGACCTGGTTGTGGGACTGAAACAGGGTTGTGTGATGTCTCCATGGCTGTTTAATATATATATGGATGGGGTTGTAAAGAAGGTGCAAGGTAGGGCAGTGGATGTGGGAGTGGCTCTATTGAATGAGGGTGGGATGTGGAAGATTCCGGTGTTGTTGTTTGCTGATGATACAGTATTATTGAGTGAAGATGAATGGGAGTTGCAAGGTTTGGTGAATGAATTGGGACAGTGTGTAAGAAGAGGAATCTGAAAGTTAATGTAAACAAGACTAAAGTTATGGTGTTTGAGAGGAATGAAGTCACAGAATGCACAGTGAGGTTGTATGGTGAGGATATGGAGAATGTGAGTGCATTCAAGTACTTAGGTAATGTGGTGAGTAAGGATGGAAGTTTTGAGGATGAAATACTTGAAAGGATACAGCAGGGAAGGAAGGGTGTTGGTTCACTGAAAGCGATGATGAGAAATAGGGAGGTGAGTATGTGGAGAGGATGGAGAGTGAAAGACTGACGAGGAGAGTGTATGTGAGTGAGGTGGAGGGGGCAAGAGGGAGGGGGAGGCCGAGGATGAGATGGAGGGATGGAGTGGAGAGGTACATGAGAGAGAGGGGTGTGAGTTGGGAGCGGGGTAGTGAAATGGCGGGGGACAGAGCGACATGGAGGCGATTTGTTTGTGGCCACCCCGTGCGGGATTGAGACGTCTGGCAATAGATAGATAGATAGAGTATGGAAGTCAAGAAGTCACTGCATGATAGTATTGTGATCCCTACCCTGACGTATGGAAGCGAGGCATGGACCTTGCTAGAGAGTAACAAGTCAAGAGTGAGAACAGTGGAAATGAGTTACATGAGAGGAGCATGTGGAGTGACATGGAGGGACAAGTTGATGAATGAAGTGAAGGAACGTTGTGGGGTGGATGTGGATGTGGTTGAGAAGATTAGGAGAAATACACTGAGGTGGTTTGGACATGTGAAGAGAATGGAGAATGAAAGACTGACTAAGAGGGTGTATGCAGGTGGGGTGGAGGGAGGATGAGGTGGAGGGGTGGAGTTGAGAGGTATATGAGGGAAGGGGGAGTGAGCTGGGGGGAGGGTAGGCAAATGGTGGGTGACAGAGCAACTTGGAGGCGTTTTGTCTGCGGCCACCCTTTGCGGGATTAGGGCGTTGGGCTATAGATAGATAGATAGAAGAAATTTTTTGATGGTCTGTGCCAGGATTTTAATCTAATTGAAAATATTTACAATACAGGCATACCCCAGTATCTGGCACATTGAGAACCAACAACTTCCTACTGTGAACAAAAAAAAAAATTGGAGAACATTCCCACAATCTGAACGGCCGTCACTTCACTAGTCCGAACGCTCCACCGCTCCTTAGGTTTGAAATGTGCACCTCCGAACGCAGATGTGGTGGTGTGTGCAGTTCTCTCCGTCCTTCCTCCATCTCCTCGCTTCTATCCCCCTCCCTTACCAGCTGTGGGGAGAAAAGGAACATGGCAGAGGGAGAGAGGGAGAATGTTAGGGAGAGAGAAGAAAACAAAGGACGATGGAGTGGCTAGGGAGGAAGGGAATAAAAGACAATATGAGAAGAGGGAGGCAGGGAAAATAAAGTGTGAGATTCAGAGGGAGTAAAAAAGACAAAGGGAAGGAAGAAAAGGAAAATGGGGGAGGGGGGAAGTGAGGGGAAGAGTAGAAAACAGAGGGGGAGAGAGATAGAGAATAGGGAGGGAGGTGTGAGATGCAAAGGGAGGGAAAGAGGAAAAAGTGCAGGGAGAAAAGAAAACAGTAGGAGAAATAGAGAGAAGGGAGAGAGAACTGGGAGGGAGGGTGGGAAAGAAAGAAAGAAAACATGAGAAGAAGAGGGAGGGAGGGGGAGAAGATAAAGTGTGAGAAGCAGAGAGAGGGAAGAAAAAGAAAACAAGGGATGGAAGCAGGGAGAAAGTGAGGAGGAAAGAAAAAAACAGAGGGAGAAAGAGTGAGAGACTAGGGAGGAAGGGAAGGAAGAAGAGGGTGAAAAGAAAGGGAAGGGAGGGAAGATAAGCAGCTGTGAGAAGCAGAGGGAGGGAAGAAAATGGCATTAGGCTAGGGCAAGAGGGTGTGAGAAATATGAGGCAGGAAGACTAAGTAGGGAGGGAAGATTGGAGAAGGAGGGAGAGAAGGGGAAGAAAAAGAGGGAGAGTGTGAAGAATGTACAAGAAGGAGGAAAGGAAGAAACAGGAAGAAATTAACCTAAACCCAAAAACTGTGTGTTTAGGTTGATTTATAAACTTTTTTAGACAAAGATTAATGTGTTTTAGCCATAGGTAGGGTTGAACATTGTCATTTTGGGGTACAGCTTACTAAGCTTGATTTTTTCCAGACTTATATTTTACGATTTTCTGATTTTATTTGTTGGTTTTAGTGAGTTAATAACAAGTGTTTGGCTTAGTTTAGCTTCATTTACAGCTGTTAGGCCATTTAGAATGGCTTTAAACTTGTTTCTGGGCTCCTTTGGGTGGGTTTTGGACTTGGTTGAGAGGGAAACCCAAGGCTGAAAAACGCATCTTTTTATTTAACATATTAAATCTACCCCGATAGATGATACCCTGCCTGGGTTTTAACCCAAGCAATTGCATCGTTAAACCGGAGTATATCATGATCTTGCTGCACGGCAGATTGTAATGAATATGGGAAATCATCCATTCATTTGATATTTTAATGTCTTGTACACTCCACCTGGGCATCCTTTATGAAAGATAATTTTATGGGTTCATTCAAGAATCCATGTTGTATAGTTCATAGGACTCTCGAAATCAGAACTTATTACAGTTGCACTGTGCAATTTAGCATTTGTATAATTATCATATAAAGTAATGTTCTTAAAGTTCCAAGTTCCATTATGTGTGTGTCATTACACATGAATGGTGTCTTTTATACAGTGTTGTTTTATTGCAAGAAATTAGTACAATAAGTCCTTGTTGTAAGTCATAATTTATAACAACATCTTTGCTACAGTACTTTATATAGTTCATGGTATATTACAGCAATAATATGTTAGATTGCCTTTACCACTTTGAAGGATGACTTTCGAGTTTTCCCAAGTTTACAGTATGAACTACTGTATATGGAGAAATTTGTATTTTGGAGCTCATCCTTAACTTATATTGAGGAGTGATTGTATTATCCTGCATTGAGAAATTTGTATCAGTATTATCTTAATTAATCTATCTCTATCTATCTATTGCCAGACGCCTCAATCCCGCACGGGGTGGCCACAAACAAATTGCCTCCATGTCACTCTGTCCCCTGCCATTTCACTACCACTCTTCCAACTCACACCCCCCTCTCATATACCTCTCCACTCCATCCCTCCATCTCATCCTTGGCCTCCCCCTCCCTCTCGCCTCCTCCACCTCACTCACATACACTTTCCTCGTCAGTCTTTCACTCTCCATCCTCTCCACATGCCCAAACCACCTCAGTGTGTTTCTCCTAACGCTTCCCATCACGTCCTCAACCACACCACAACGCTTCTTCACTTCCTCATTTGTTAGTCTGTCTCTCCATGTGACTCCATACGCTCCTCTCAAATAACTCATTTCCACTGCTCTCACTCTTGACTTCTGTCCTTCCAACAGGGTCCAAGCTTCACTTCCATATGTTAGAGTTGGTATCACAATACTGTCATGTAACAACTTTTTCACTTCCATGCTCACCTCCCTGTTTCTTATCATTGCTTTCAACGAACCAGCAACCTTCCTTCCCTGCTGCACCCTTTCGAGCACTTCACCCTCCAGTCTTCCATCCTTACTCATCACATTGACCAAGTACTTAAATTCACTCACATTCTTCATATCCTTCCCATCTAATCTCACTGTACATTCACTGACTTCACTTCTCTCGAAGACCATCACTTTACTCTTCCCCACATTCACCTTTAGATTCCATTTCTTACACACTCTCCCAAACTCATCTACCATGCCTTGCAGCTCCCCTTCATCTTCGCTCAGCAACACAGTATCATCTGCAAACAACAGTACAGGGAGTTTCCAAACACTGCCCACTCTCACTCGGGCCGCTCCAACATCCACTGCCCGACCTTGTATCTCTTTTATAACCCCATCCATATACAGATTGAACAACCATGGAGACATGACACATCCTTGTTTCAATCCAACCTTCAAATGGAAAGATTCACTCAGTTTGCCATCCACACGCACTGCAACCTTAGCACCCTCATACATACTCTTCACTGCCTTCAACAACTTCCCATCCACTCCATATTTTCTTAATACCTTCCACAAACCTTATATGTCCACCCTGTTATATGCTTTCTCCAGATCCATGAGGGCTGCATACAACTTCTTTCCCTTCTCTAGAAACTTTTCCACTAAGGGTATAAGAATGAATATCTGGTCTACACATCCTTTTCCCTTCCTAAAACCTCCTTGTTCTTCTCCAACTAATTCCTTTGTAATTTCCCTAACTCTGTCAATAAGTATCCTACCATATACTTTTCCATTACACTGAGAAGGCAAATGTTCCTATGATTACCACACACTGCTTTTTCCCCTTTTCCTTTGTACAGAGGAATAATTATACCTGACTTCCAATCCTCCGGGACTCTACTTTCCTCCCAAGCCAATCTGCACACCTTCCACATCCATTCTATTACTATCTATCCCCCATGCTTCAGCGTTTCACCACACACTCCATCAATTCCTGGGGCTTTCCCCATTTTAACTTTCTTCATTGCTTCCACCACTTCCATCCTGGTGATTTCTTCCTCTCTTCTCACAACCCTCCTTCTCCCTGCCATTCCCCAGCCACTTATACTTGCATTACTTTCATTCTCTATGTTCAACAGTTCATTGAAGTGTTCTCTCCATGTGTTTACTTTTTCTCCCTTCTCCACTAATAATTTACCATTTTTATCTTTCACACCCCCACTGACTTACGTTGGCATCCTGTCTAGCTCTTTTTACCTCCTTCCAGAACATTTTCTTACATTCCCTCCACTTTGCACTCAAATTCCTTCCAAATTCCTCATTCACTCTCTTTTTACTCTCTCTTACTAATCTTTTCACCTCTCTCCTCCTCGCTACATATAACTCTCTCGTCCTTCTCTCAGCTTCGATGCCCCTGTTCCTCATCCACTCATTATATGCTTTCTTCTTTTGTGCCACAGCCTCTTTCACCTCTTCAGTCCACCATGCTGTTCCCTGAACCCCCTTTCGTCTTCTCTTTACCCCACACACTCACATGCTGCACAGATTTCTTCTGTGAATACCTTGCATGCACCTTCCATGTCCCCCATCTGCTCCAGTCTATATTTACCCAGTCGCTCCTCCACTTCCCTTTTATATTCAGCCTTTATTCCATCCTCTTGTAACTTTTCTACCCTCCTTGTAACAAATACTTCCTCCTGTCCTTCCCTGATTAATGTTAATGGAAATTTATTTAAGTTCACATCGTTTCCTTAACGAACACTGACGCGATGTCGACTTCAACAGGAGATTATCGACTCGGTGGTGAATGGAAACAGCGACCCGACTGTGAAGCGTCATCGTGGGGATGGCAGTGCACCGTGGCTAACCCATCTGGCCACACAGTCCGATCCTGTCTCTGTCAAGCTGCTCTGTGGGGCTGACTTGCTCGAGTCGTTTGCCAAACCAGGATTGTGGAAGGATGAAGATGTAAGTGTGTTGGGTGAGTTAGTTAAGTTAGCTTTGATGTGGATGAGTTGGATACATTCTCAAAACCCAAATTGTGGAAGGACGAGGGTGCGTTAAGTCAGTCTTAATTTTGATATGGATGAGTTGGATTAGATGAAGCTATGGTAAGTGTCAGGTTTATTGATTTTTTTTTCTTTTTAGCCATTGATGCCATATTTTACTGCATTAAATGTGTGTACCTTTATTGAAGCACAGTTATACCTTGACTTTATTTTGGCTACTAGAAGGATTTTTGTTTGAAGATCCTCTCTATCTATCTGTCTATTGCCAGACGCCTCAATCCCGCACGGGGTGCCCACAAACAAATCTCCTCCATGTCGCTCTGTCCCCCGCCATTTCACTACCCCGCTCCCAACTCACACCCCCCTCTCTCATGTACCTCTTCACTCCATCCCTCCATCTCATCCTCGGCCTCCCCCTCCCTCTCGCCCCCTCCACCTCACTCACATACACTCTTCTCGTCAGTCTTTCACTCTCCATCCTGTCCACATGCCCAAACTACCTTAACGTGTTTCTCCTAACGCTTCCTATCATGTCCGCATCCACACCACAATGCTCCTTCACTTTCTCATTTGTTAGTCTCTCTCTCCATGTGACTCCACATGCTCCTGTCAACTCATTTCCACTGCTCTCACTCTTGACTTCTGTCCTTTCAACAGGGTCCAAGCTTCACTTCCAAATGTTAGAGTTGGTATCACAATACTGTCATGTAACAACTTTTTCACTTCCATGCTCACCTCCCTGTTTCTTATCACTGCTTTCAATGAACCAGCAACCTTCCTTCCCTGCTGCACCGTTTCAAGCACTTCACCCTCCAGACTTCCATCCTTACTCATCACACTACCCAAATACTTAAATGCACTCACATTCTCCATATCCTTCCCATCCAGTCTCATTGTACATTCATTGGCTTCACTTCTCTTGAAGACCATCACTTTACTCTTCCCTACATTCACCTTTAGATTCAGTTTCTTACACACTCTCCCAAACTTATCTACCAAGCCTTGCAGCTCTCCTTCGTCTTCGCTTTATATAAATGTGCAAAATATGTCAGTCCATCGTTTGCCTATTAAAAAAGTGGGTGCCACACCCTTTTTATCTTTTCCATCACCATATCATCATCATCCTGCCTCTTTTTTTCACCTGCATGTTGGGTGAGGTAGGGCGCAGTAGGCCAGAGAAAGGAAAAATATGATACTGGGAGAACTGGGCATATCATATATCATCTCCGTCTTCGGAGATTGATGCGGATGTTCTGAAGCAAAAGGATGATGTTCAGACCTTGCTGAAAAAATCTGACGGACAAAGGACGTCAACAGTTTTCATAATTTTATGAGTTGTAGAACTTCAGAAGAGCCAGTGATATGAACATTCGTGAGTTTGTGACAGAATTTGAGCATGTTTATTTCAAATTTACAAAGCAGGACATGGAACTTCCAAATTCTGTGATGGCTTTTATGCTCTTAGCTGCATGCAAACTTTCAGACAGTGAGCAACAACTAGTGATGTCTGCGATAACTGAGGTGACATACGAAAATTTGAAATCTGCCCTGAATCGTATTTTTGCTGGTGAAATTGGCAGGCAGAACGAGGCATCGGTGTCCGCCCGGGAGGTGAAAGGCTAACCAGTATTTTGGAGTGATGAATTTGAGGGTGAGGAAATGTTTTATGCTAGAGGTACTTGACGAAGACGGAGAATGTTATGGGGTGGTGCAATACGTGATCGACGTCGTGGTAGTGGCCGGTGTTCAACCGTATCTGCTAGAATTCCCCAACGCTCATCCACCGGCAGGAGGCAGAACCCACTTGGGTCTGATGGAAAGGTATCGAGGTGTTTAGTATGTGATTCTAGATTTCGTTGGGCACGTGACTGTCCGGATGCATACGAAAATGACGGCAGTCGAGAAGAAAATGCTGAAACAGTGCATCTGTCGGTATTTATGGGCTATGCAGATGATGCCGCTAGTAGAGGTAAGTTACAGACTCTAGTAGAAGAATCTAAAGGATGTGCTCTTCTAGACACAGGGTGTTCTACAACTGTATGTGGAGTTGAATGGATCAGTTGCTATCTAAGTGAGCTCACTGATTACGAACATGATGCTATAAGAGAAGGAGCGTCATCCTCAACATTTACTTTTGCTGATGGTGTCACAGTTTCTTCCCTCAAACGTGTTACTCTGCCCTGCTACATTGGAAATATGCGTGCAACCATCGAGACTGATGTTGTGGACTGCAATATTCCCTTGCTGTTGAGTAGACGTTCCATGAAAAAAACAAAAATGTTGATTAACCTTGGAACTGACCAGGTCAAAATTTGTGGAACTATCATTGATTTAAAGTCCTCATCTTCAGGCCATTACTTACTTCCAATTTCTTTATGACTAGGTCATGAATTTTGTGAAACAATCATGTTGGCATCTCTTGGGGGTGATGTAGAAAAAACCGCTTTGAAGCTTCACAGGCAATTTGGACACCCAACATCGGCAAAATTAATTAAACTGATCACAGATGCGGGAATTAAAAGTTCAAAACTGGAGCGGGCTATCAAGGCTGTATCTGATGCTTCTACAATCTTTTGCAGATTTAAGAAAGCCAAGCCCCGACCCGTAGTCAGTTTGCCCCATGGCGTCTAAGTTTAATGAAGCCATGGCTATGGATTTAAAAGCTTGGGGAAGACATTATTTCTTAGTCCTTGTTGATTTGGCGACCAGGTATTGTAATGCGATAGTAATCGCGGACAAGTGTGCACCCACCATTATCAAAGGAATATTTCGGAGCTGGATTGTTGTGTCTGGCGCACCTAGAAAAATTCTTACAGACAATGGCTGCGAATTCAACAATGCGGAAATGTGAGCATTGGGAGAGGCCTTCAATATCAAGATCATGACAACGTCTGCAGAGAGTCCTTGGAGCAACAGAGTCTGTGAGCATCAAAATGCAGTCATTGGTGACATTGTTAGGAAGATAATGGCTGATAGCCAGTGTGAATTGGATGTGGCCTTGGCATGGGCAGTATCGGCAAGAAATGCTCTCACCAACCACGCAGGCTTTTCTCCTAACCAACTTGTTTTTGGTCAAAACCCTGGCCTGCCTAATGTGTACGCAAATGATCCTCCAGCCTTGGAACCTTCATCACCATTGAAAATTGTGAGAGACAACTTGAACGCTCTTCATTTAGCTAAAGATGAGTTTATAAAGACTGAATCAGATGAACGTTTGGCTAGGGCTCTACGGCATAACGTTCGTTCGAGTGACTTAAACAACATCCGAAATGGAGATGAAGTCTTCTACAAAAGAAATGACAGTAATGAGTGGCATGGTCCAGGAATTGTAATAGGCAGAGATGGGAAACAAATTCTGGTGAGACACGGCGGTGTCTACGTTCAAGTGCACGTATGTCGTCTAGCGCGTGCACCAGAGCAAGATACTACAGTTGAAAGTGGTGTCAGCAGTGATGAGAAGAACAATGTTGTCCAGGAGAAGCCTGATGACGATCCTCCGCAAGCTTTGAATAACTATCCACCAGATGACGAGTCGGAAGATGGTGTGGTTCCAATTGATGAGCCTCCCACAGTTTCTCTTCCGATTAATCAGCCTCCCAAAGTTTCTGTTGGTCAACGTATAAAGGGAATACATTCAGAAAGTGGAGAGTTGGTGTCTGGAAGGATTGTGAGTTGGGCAGGTAAAGCCACTGGAAAGTACAAACACTGCTATAATTTGAAGAGGGACTCTGACGGCAGCATTGATTGGATAGATTTGGAGAAGGATCTTAGCGAATGGGAAGTGGTTGATGATGACGCAGAAATGCTTGTTCTTTTCAACTCTGAGGCCATATTATGCGCTAAGGAAAATGAAATTACAAATTGGCAGAATAATAATGTGTATGAGGAAGTAGATGATGTTGGGCAAGGTGCCTTAACGGTTTGATAGGTTGTGACGGAAAAACTGAAAAATGGGTAGCCTATTGTTAAAGCCTGCCTAGTCGCCAGAGGATTTGAGGAAGACACAGTGGATCTCCGAAAAGACTCACCTACTTGTTCAAAAGAAGCAGTGCGTTTGGCACTTTCTTTGGCCTCCACCAACCAGTGGGATTGCCACACTATGGACATGAAAGCTGCCTACTTGCAAGGTAACGACATTGAAAGAGTTGTTCATTTATGTCCTCCGCCTGAATATGCAAATGGTAAGTTATGGAGTCTAAAGAAAACTGTTTACGGCCTTTGTGATGCTGCTAGGCATTGGTATCTGCGCGTAAAAGATCAATTGTTGAGTCTCGGAGCTAAAGTGTCATCACTGGATTCAGCACTGTACTCTTGGAGCAGTGGTGGCAAAGTCGAAGGCATTGTATGCATCTACGTCGATGACTTCCTTTGGGCTGGTACACATGAGTTCGAACAGCAAGTGATAAACCGTTTGAGTCAAATATTCCTCATCGGCAGTTCAGAATCAAAATCCTTCAAATATGTTGGTCTCAGTGTCATCTCCAACATTGATGGCAGCATAACGCTCGACCAATTCCAGTATGCTTCATCTTTGAAACCAGTCACGCTGAGCAAACATCGTGCAGCAGTAAAATCAGGAGAGCTGTCCGAGTCTGAGAAAACGGAGTACCGAGCAGTAATTGGGCAACTCAATTGGATTGCCACACACACTTGGCCAGATATTGCCTTTGATGTGTGTGAGTTGAGTGTGACTAGCAACCGAGCTACCGTAGCGGATTTGCTTAGACTCGATAAGGTGATCTCAAGGGTGAAGACTGACAACATGAAGCTATACATTCCAAGAATGGGGCCGATCGAGGACTGTCATATAGAGTGCTTTTCGGATGCTTCATTTGCCAATCTTGTAGGCAATGGATCTCAGGGAAGTTTTGTGATCTTCCTACGAGATGCTAGTGAGGCAAGATGTCCTATATTCTGGCAGACAAGAAAGATCAGGAGGGTCGTCAAATCTACCTTATCTGCTGAGGCATTGGCGCTGCTTGAATGTGCTGAGACTGCTGTATATCTCTCCAACATATTGTGTGAGGTCTCTGGATGTGGAAAGATCAAAATAAAGTGTTTCGTTGACAACAAGAGTCTGGTGGACGCCCTTTACTCCTGTAGGAGCGTAGAAGACAGGAGATTGCACATTGATATTGCTGTATTACAAGACATGTTGGAGCAAGGGGAGATTGATGAAGTATCTTGGGTGGATACATCATATCAACTGGCTGATTGTCTCACCAAGAAAGGTGCCTCGACCGAGCAGGTGCATGCAGCAGTCAGCCAAGACTAGAAAGTTTATAATACTTCAAGAGACATCACATATCTGTATGTGGCCACGGACTGGGTCTTGATAGTAATTAAACAAAAGTGTATGTATTGGATACATAGTTTGTATCGGGTGTTGATGGCACTCACACAAAAGTCTGTGTATTGGATACATAGTGTGTATTAGACGCAAATAGACCATCCAGCTTCGTCCTTGGAATCTTCTGTCAAATTAAGAAGAGAGGATGAGAGTGTTAGTGCATATTGCTGTTAGTGTGTGTGCGCGTGCACACACCTGCTAAGTCACGAGTGATGACATCATCGGAAGGTTCCTGTGGCATGCAACCGGGGACCTTGGGCAGTTCACGTTGTGAGGCCGGTGAGTGTGGTTTGCCTATTCTGACACAAAGTATGATTTTCACTCATGCTAATATGTATTCATCTGTAAAATTTGGTTCTAAGAAAGATTTCTTCTCTGTCACTTTTCAATAAAATTTCATTTTCATGGTCAAAGTGATTATTTCTGTTATGTGTTGAAACATTGAATGTATCTGTCTAAGTTGGCAGAGCTCGTCTCCACTGTGGGGCCAGTGACGGGCGCAGTGATCCTCTTCTTTCTGACTTGTCCATTTTCGTAAATCCCATGAAAATTGTGAATTTGATTATCCAGTCAGATAGGAACGGGTCATTTTGCCTCTCTCATATCCCCAACAATGGAAATGAACTCCGGCAACTAAGACGGATTCGTCGGTATGCCTATTCACAGGCATACCCCAATATCCGATGCATCGATAACCGAATACTTGCTATGCCAAACAAAAGAATTTGGGGAACATTTTCACAATTTGGACACTTCTAATTCCCTAGTCCGAACTCTTCGCCTCTAGCTAGGTTAGAAATGAGCGCGTCCGAATGCAGATGTGGTAGTGTACACAGGTCTCCCGATCCTCCCTGCATCCCCTCTCTTCTCCATCCCAGCTATGTTTGCTTCTTCCAGGGCACAAAGAAAAAATTTCCATGGCCAAATTTGCCATCAGAAATTATTGGCATAAATTTTGAGGAGTAGACTGTATCACCAGTCGTCCAGGGCAGTACTTCCGAGGTGGATGGCAAGTTGGTGATAGGGAGAGCTGGAGCTCCCGTTTCACCAGACCTCAGGACTCGATCCTGACCATCTCCCTTTGCTGGACATTTTCAGAGAGTAGGCCAGCATACTCTCCTAATATCTCTATCTTCAACTTTCAACACCACAGTACATGCATATAAGATATCACACTCTCTATTCACACTCCCTGTAGTAATGGCTGCTGCAATACTATTATCTAATGAGGTGGTACCTCAGATTGCCACCACCGGCAGGATAGGGCTGGCGGCACAGGATCCTCCCGGTCGCCATCAAGCGACTGTTGGAATTTCCAATCTTGCTCATCAGCGGAAAAGCAAAGGTGCTGCCTTCTTCTTTACCAACACCTGTGGCCTCCGGACCAACCTGAATTCAGTTCATTTTTTCCTTCAGTCCATATCCCCTCTGGCCCTATTCCTCACAGAATGACAAACCTCACCCTTTACTGAAATATCCCCGTTCTGTTTTCCCGGTTACCATCTTCTCACAAACTTCCGTAACAAGGGTGGCACCTGTTGTTATATCAAATCACAGTATGCAGTTGAAACTATCTTAAACTTCACTTCATCCAATTTTGATTACTCATTGTACGTTCGTTTCATTTCATTTCGTTTTTGAAGGCTCCAGCATCCTTGCATGCATCGGCCTTGGTCACCTAATGGCGGCTGTCCATGCAGCTCGATCCCTGGCAGCCTCCCTGTTCAGTCCCTTAACCCTTAAGTCACACTTAATGACCTCGTCTCATGTCTTTCTTGGTCTACCCATCCCAACCCCTCCCCCAATATTAACACTTCTCACCCTCTGTAACCAATCATCATCCCCCATCCTCTCCACATGTCCAGACCACCTCAGCCTACCTCTCCTCATCACAACACCAATATACTCCAGTCCCATCCTGCAAAGAAACGCCGCCTGTGGCACTTTGGAGCTGCAGATTGGGAGGCCCTCAGGCAGTACTTCTTTGATTTTCCATGGAATGATTATTGCTTCCATGGCCGAGAGCCATCTGAGTGTGCCTTGCGCGTTACGGTGGTTATTCTCTCAGGCATGGAAGCATACATTCCTTTCTCATATCCTCTGACTAATGCAAGAAAGCCTTGGTTTAATCACGCTTGTTCTAATGCTGTCCGCAACAAGGAGAGGGCCTATAAGAGGTACCAGAGCCAACCCACCGCTGAATCACACCTTTTATACATTTCTGCCCGGAATCGTGCTAAGTCTGTTCTTCGCTCTGCTAAAAACAATTTCATCCGTGCTAAATGTTCCCAACTGTCCAACTCGAATTCTTCTCGCTCCTTCTGGCACCTTGCCAAAAACCTTTCTAACAACTTTACCTCATCATCCTTCCCTCCTCTTTTCTACTCTGATGGCTCAGTAGCTATTTCTTCTACTGATAAAGCAGATCTCTTTGCTCAGACTTTCTCCTCCAATTCCACCTTAGATGATTCCGGTGCTATTCCTCCATCACTTCCCCCCTCTGACTTCCTTATGACTGGCATTAAAATTTTTTCAGCAGATGTATTTTCTGCCATTACTGGCCTCAATACTAAAAAGGCATACGGTCCTGATGGAGTCCCTCCTGTTGTTCTCAAAAACTGTGCTTATGTGCTTACACCCTGCCTAGGTAAACTCTTTCGCCTTTGTCTCTCAACTTGTACCTTTCCTTCTTGCTGGAAGTTTGCTTTCATTCAGCCAGTCCCAAAGAAGGGTGACCATTCCCAACCCTCTAACTATCGTCCAATTGCTTTAACATCCTGCGTATCAAAAGTTTTCGAGTCAATTCTTAACAGAAAAATTTTAAAGCACCTTTCCTGTCACAACCTTCTTTCCGATCGTCAGTATGGGTTCCGTCAGGGACACTCCACTGGCGATCTTCTCACCTACCTTTCTGACTCTTGGTCATCCTCCTTTCGGAACTATGGCGAAAGCTTTGCCATTGCACTTGACATCTCAAAGGCTTTCGATCGAGTCTGGCATAAATCTTTAATTTCCAAACTGCCCTCCTACGGTTTCTATCCTTCTATCTGTGCCTTCATCTCTAGCTTCCTTTCTGGTCGTTCTATAGCCGCTGTTGTAGACGGCCATCGTTCCTCTCCTAGACCTATCAACAGTGGTGTTCCTCAGGGTTCTGTCCTATCACCTACTCTCTTCCTTTTATTCATCAATGACCTTCTAAGCTGTACATCTAACCCTATCCACTCATATGCTGATGATTCCACCCTTCACCTTTCCATTCGGTTCCCGCAACGTCCATCTCAGCAGTT
>JAGKTI010004576.1:0-49718 GCA_018397915.1 Birgus latro
CAATAATCAAGAGTTGTAAGTGAAGTGTAAAGTATAAATTGTGCTGTTGCAAAGCACCAACACAACCTGGGCACACTGGCTTCTGAACTAATCAAATATATCAGTGGTACCAGCTAAGAGGGAAGTATTTAAAGAAAAAAAAAAATAGGTACTGTATATCCAAGATAATAGTTTGCCAAATCTTACACCACTGCTGCTTCTCATTTTGCTTTTCTGGTATATCTTGCTATGTTAAAGGGGACCTGGTATGTTTCCTGCCAATAGATAATAATTTTTGATATGATGCATCAGGAAGGAAAGTGATGGACATGCCCTAAGTGTGAAGCAAATGCAGGAGAATGGTAGGCGAACCTTGACTGTATATATGACAAGTCACATACCAAAGGATATTACATGACAACTAAACTGGAAAAAAAAAAAAGTGTTTTACTCAGCATATTAGCATAAATAGCTTGGCTGGAGTATATCAAGGCAACCAAAGTAAAATATTACATAGCAATTGTCAGTCTAAATAGTTCTGAATTTTATTTCTATTTATGTGAAGATATAAATACAGCAATGTCAATTTACGAAAAACTCTTATTAAAGGCACCATAAAAACATAAGTGAAGCAATGGCACTCAGGAAGATCAGGGTATTAGTAGATAAGGGAACTAGAATCATTTACATGTAAAGGTAAAATGTCAATATTTTCTGTATTTTTAAATTACCTACAAAGGCATGAATAAAAAACTGGTAGGATATGCTTCACACTGTAGCTAAGTCTTGAGTTTGTGAAAATTAGCTGGTGATTATTTCTTTACTTTGTTTATAACATCAGAATAACCATATCAACAGCCTGAAGAGTCATGCATTGTACAGTAATACTTTATAAACTGAGTGGGATACACATCCCACTACTGACCATGTCTTGATTTCACAGTGCCATGAACTGCTCAAGTGGATGAATTATCCCTACATATGAAAATATTCTTACATGAGAAGATAACATTTCTGGCCAAACTTAGAAAGAGGGTCCAAGCCAGGCCTGAACTTCTGTATCATCTCATCATACATTTCTATAAGTGGGTATTCTTTAAGTTCACTATCAAAGTCCAAGAAGGCTGATACCTCATTCAAAACTCCAGTCCCAGGCACCAACAAGACTACTGTACAGACCTGATCCTTACTGTACCAATAATGGATGCACTAAAAGGTCTCCCACAAGTGACTGGAAAGAATGTAATGCTTGGTGTGGAGGTGGTTCATTCTCTGTTATTAAGTTTTTACTCATTCTGAATGATGATATAACAGCCAGTCTTGTATTACTCCATGTGAGATGTAGGAACCAATGATTTTACTGACCTAGGGGTTAGAACATCCTAGTCAGATTATTAGCCCTACCACATGCATAGGATCGGATGTTAATGGAGGTCTTTTGATATCATCATGACCTTTTTTCCCCACCTAAGAACAGGGTAAGGTACAATTTACAAATGAGGGTCAGTGAAATGGACAAGACAATCATTCAAATGTCATTCAGGCCTCTAGAATCCTGGCTTCACCTCACAAGGCAAACCATCTGCACTTCGTTTGGAGGAAGGTCTCTGAATCAACAAATACCACCAAGGAAAGCATGGTGGTCATCTACCCTTAAGTATACTAGATTTCAGACCTCTACACCTCAAAGGGAGTGATATGAGACTCACTATTTCATCCTTCGACAACACCCTATTTGGATGCTTGCTATTGCTCATGTTATACTAGGTACATATTCAGTTTTCAGTGCCTGATATCCTCTGATGATACAAACCTAAACTGCCATCTTTTCAATAACATCACCTTCCTGTTCACCTCACCTGACTAGCTGCATACAAAAACAGAATCATGCCGAATATATATACAAAAATCTTATCCCTGCTAAATAGTTAAATAAAGACAAATTTTTCATTATAGCTCAGACTGCATATAAAAGTCTTCATAATATTCTGAATGTTGCACAGAATCAGGTAAAAACATAATACAGTATAAACCAATAAAATATATAAGGCTTATAAATTATGTGAACTCAAAACTCTTCTATACATCCGTCTTTTATAAAACAGCACTGGTATCACTTGAAAAAAAAAAAAAGTATCATACAATTATACATGGAAAAAAAAAAGGGAGAACATAATCATTTGGCTAATAAAAGAGAATTAAAATATTGCTCCAAGTCAAAGAGGTAAACAACAGGTATGTACTTTAGATATGACAATAAAAAACAATATTTACAGAAATCAAATGTACAAAAAGTTATTACAGGTATATTTAATGTAGTAAAAAATATACATGGTCCAAGATTTGTTTGGTTTAGACTAGTCTTCAATGTTGCATAAGTAAGCCAACATAACCACTTCTATACATGACTTTCCCTTCCTTTTCCCCTCCTGTCTTTCCCCTAGCCTTACTCTTTCTCCTCTTGCTATGAACTTTCTATACATGATACAGCACTTTGCCCCTTTTTTCCCTCCAGTCTCTCTCTTCTCTCTTTTGGGACTACTTTTATAGATGATACACTACTTTTCCTCCCTTCTCCCCTCCTGGTTCTTCCCCAGCTCTACCATTTTTCTTCACTCTGGCAGTCTTTCCTCCTTTTTCTGCTCCCATCTCTTCCCTAACCTTACCCTATCTTCTCTATGTAAGACCAATTTTCTTTCCTTTTCCTCTTCTGTCTCTCCCCCAGCAGTACCTTTTCTCCTTCTTTACCTATGATATCTATTAAATGTCTGATACATTATTCTGTTCATTCAGGACAGCCATAGAGAAAATAAAATATAATCTTGACTCAAATGGTCCTACTCTACCATTCATTTCTCTATACACAATATACAGTACACTAATGGGAATTCTCCGTATATTCCAACAACACAAGACAGTTACTACAATAAACTCATTTTGCACACACCCAAATGGATTCACTTCCCCTCCTACAGCCTACACACTTTCTCTCCCTTACCAATTTCTCTAAGTGACTCCATATGTTCATCACCATCATCATCATAACTGTCAGGAGCATCTTAATTTCCCTGCATAACAATACTTGGGTCCCTCTAGCATTCGCCACATTCTAGCAGAAGTCAATGATAATTATGAATCATCATCATTTCATAGTCGGGAACAAAAGTTCCCCTAAAATTTCATCCCTTCTACTCTCGATTTCCTCTAGTGTCTAACATTCTGAAGCTTAGGAGGGCTTGGTATGTTTCTCTGTTCATATATGATTCTTTTTTATATGGTGCATTAGGAAGTAAAGTGAGTCATGACCCAAGTGTGAAGTTGTCGCAGTGGAACAGTGAGTGAACATATGTTCCTGGCAGTACCAATATCTGTTACACCAATCACTGCCTTTTGTGGCAGCATTCATTCGCTCACAACCCCAATTGTCTTCCCATCTTTGTTTTCAATACTTCCAGAATACATCTACTTTACATATCTTCACTTTTCTAGTTCATTGTCTTTTTGTTCTTCTTCAACTTCACTGTAACCATTACAACTTATTTCCATCCTCTCCTTTGCTGCACTGTTTTTCCCACTGCCTTATTCATCATACCCTCAGTATTCACTACACTTTAAAAAAAAACTGAATATATTCATTCCTCGCTTAATTCCTTTCCTTCAGCTCCACTGTACCCTAAACATCTACTTTCGTACTCTCTCCTTCCATACTTAATACATTACAGAAGAAGAAGTCCCTGTCTTATGATAATGCAATAAAATCCCACTTTTATAAAATCATGGTTCACCTTTTTACACACTGGCACAAAACATCCTTCTGAAAATATGAAAAGGTGCAATTCTAACAGAATTTTTGAGATCACACTATTAAGATACAGTACAATACTTTAAAACTCTCCATGGGTTCTAGAAAATGAATAAAAATATGACTAAAATACCTGTGTATCAAAAATCACACCATACAGAACTAGAAGCTCATCAAAAAAGTACCTGACATACAAAGTACTACATACAGTATTGGAATATTGCTGACTGCATCCTGCTTCTATCGTAAAGTCTGACATACAGAAAATCCAGTGGTAGGGCTGATATGTTGTGATTAAGAGGAGTGAGTGGATCAAAAAGGAACAACCATCATTATCATCACCATCATCATCCTGACCTTTTCTGTCACCTAATACTGGGATGAGCCAACTTCATTAATTTCTAGCTCTATATCATGTATGTTTCTCATCAGTTAAAGAGGTTCCCAGCACCAATTCCTAACCAGTTTATATCTGCAAATAGCATATAAACAATTTCTTCTATGGAATTTACAAAATAATATTGGTATGTTGATACTGAAAAGAAAAATAACATAAAATGCACATTAAAATAAAGTGCTAGAGATGGGTGCTAGAAAACATCCTCAGCTGATGAGAATATTGTAACAGTGGTAGCTGTAGCCCTAGGTTCAAATGAACTGTGAACCCAGTAGACTGCAGGCTGAAGACGCCCTCTTCCTACTCTCCATCATCCTCCTGTGGGATACAGAGGGAGTCAAGGGACAATTGTATAACTGGGTAGTGGAGCCACATGGTGATATCAGTGCCATCAAAAGAAGGTGTCCCTCTCCAGCACCACTGGAGTATCACGCAACTCTTAATCACTTAGGATGATTGGTCACCTACATTTCCATATGATTCATTCACTCAGCTTAATCCATAAACACAACAGAATCCATTAAAAATTTTCTCTGCTACTCTATCACCACAACACTATTGTGACACTGATTATATCAATAAAAAATCAGGCAAATATACATAAAATCCTACAGATGAAAGGATGAGGGCAGGTTGCTGATGTGGCACTTGGTAACCTCCTCAGTCTGGTGACATCTTTTATTATCATTAATATTATTGCCACTAATTTAGTGATTTTATTCAGGTTAAGGAGATCTCTCCTACTGAAAGGGTTAATCCTCCCTGTGTTTCGAAAATCTGTTTTGCTCAACAAAAGTCTGTCCTATCGGAGGTTTTCATAAGCACTGTATACATATGATGTCCACCAGTTACAAAATAATAACATTAAAATATGAAGTACATTCATAATCACTATGCTTTCTTGTGCCCGGCAGTGAGCACATTTATGGTCTGCGTGGCAGGAGGGTGGGTAAGACCATGTAAGGATGATGGTGGCCATGGGAGGTGTGTACCAAATGTATACTGATGAGGCAAGCAAAACTGACAGGCGCCCAAAGAACTGACAGGGTCTCAAACCTGAAAGGATTAATGAAAGTTCTATATAACTCCTCCAGTTCAGAAGACTCCCTTGAGCTGAAAAAGAGCCTCTGAAAACAGCAAGAATAAAATATGAAAGATGTCACCAGAATGAGGTGATTAATGGAACAGATTTTGATTCACAAGCCCTCACATTCCCTGGCAGACACTCTCTTTGATTGCTTGTGTCTGTGGAAGTCACCTTGAAAAACATCTGCACCTACGTCTGATAGGCTCGCGGATGACTCTGATATGCCCTAGAGGCCTTGAGTTGGCCAGAACTAACAGCCATATTCAGGGAAAGCCACACACGAACTCAGCTTAAAATTATGTATCTGTGATCTTGAATAAAAATTGGAAATGTCTTTATCTGTCTGTATTAGTCCATATCACCTACACTGCAGGACTCCAGACCTCCCCAGAGGAAGAATGACAGCCAAAAATAGTTTCTTCCCCATACTGGCAGTGTCTGAATAGGGAAAGAGTTTCCATTGGAAGGGTGATGCATGTAAAAGTCGGAATGTTGTAATAGCCGTTTTCCATGTCAGAGACTAAACTAGTACATTTATGTCATCAGTAGAATGGATAGGGTACAAACACATGAAAGAACACACTACCAGCACCCACTTTAAATGTGTAGCATGGGTGAGGTTTCAACACTAGAAACAGGGATATAAATCAACCAAAAAAAAAAGTGGAGGAGCGACTGGGTAAATACAGATTGGAGCAGATGGGAGACGTGGAAGGTGTGTACAAGATATTCACAGAAGAAATCTGTGCAGCATGTGAGGTGGTGCGTGGGGTGAAGAGAAGACGAAAGGAGGTTCAGGGAACAGCATGGTGGACTGAAGAGGTGAGAGAGGCTGTGGCACAAAAGAAGAAAGCATATAATGAGTAGATGAGGAATAGGGGTGTCGAAGAAGCTGAGGGACGGACGAGAGAGTTATATGTAGAGAGGAGGAGAGAGGTGAAAAGATTAGTAAGAGAGAGTAAGAAGAGAGTGGATGAGGAATTTGGAAGGAATCTGAGTGCAAAGTGGAGTGAATGTAAGAAAATGTTCTGGAAAGAGGTAAAGAGAGCCAGACAAGGTGCCAAAGAAGTTAGTGGAGGTGTGAAAGATACAAATGGTAGATTACTAGTGGAGAAGGGAGAAAAAGTGAACAGATGGAGAGAACACTTTAATGAATTGTTGAACATAGAGAATGAAAGAAATGCAAGTATAAGTGGCTGGGGAATGGCGGGGAGAAGGAGGGTTGTGAGAAGAAAGGAAGAAATCAGTAGGATGAAAGTAGTGGAAGCAATGAAGAAAGTTAAAATGGGGAAAGCCCCAGGAATTGATGGAATGTGTGGTGAAATGCTGAAACATGGGGGAGAGATAGTAATCGAATGGATGTGGAAGGCATGCAGATTGGCCTGGAAGGAAGGTAGAGTCCCGGAGGATTGAAGTCAGGTATAATTATTCCTCAGTACAAAGAAAAAGGGGAAAAAGAAGTGTGTGGTAATCATAAGGGCATTTAATTCTTAGTGTAACAGGAAAAGTATATGGTAGGATACTTACTGACAGAGTTAGGGAAATAACAGAGGAATTAGTTGGAGAAGAACAGGGAGGTTTTAGGAAGGGAAGAGGTTGTGTAGACCAGATATTCATTCTTAGATCTTTAGTGGAAAAGTTTCTAGAGAAGAGAAAGATGTATGCAGCCTTCATGGATTTAGAGAAATCATATGACAGGGTGGATAGACAAGGATTGTGGAAAGTATTAAGAATATATGGAGTGGATGGGAAGTTGTTGAAGGCAGTGAAGAGTAAGTATGAGGGTGTTAAAGCTGCAGTGCATGTGGATGGCAAACTGAGTGAATCTTTCCATTTGAAGGTTGGACAAGGATGTGTTATGTCTGCATGGTTGTTCAATCTGTACATGGATGGGGTTATAAAAGAGATACAATGTCGGGCAATGGATGTTGGAGCGGCCCTAGTGAGAGAGGGCAGTGTCTGGAAACTCCCTGTACTGTTGTTTGCAGATGATACTGTGTTGTTGAGTGAAGACAAAGGGGAGCTGCAAGGCTTGGTAGATGAGTTTGGGAGTGTGTGTAAGAAACGGAATCTAAAGGTGAATGTAGGGAAGAGTAAAGTGATGGTCTTCAAGAGAAGTGAAGCCAGTGAATGTACAGTGAGATTGGATGAGGAGCTTATTGAGAATGTGAGTGCATTTAAGTACTTGGGTAGTGTGATGAGTAAAGATGGAAGTCTGGGGAGTGAAGTGCTTGAAAGGGTGCAGCAGGGAAGGAAGGTTGCTGGTTCACTGAAAGCAGTGATAAGAAACAGGGAAGTGAGCATGGAAGTGAAAAAGTTGTTACATGACAGTATTGTGATACCAACTCTAACATATGGAAGTGAAGCCTGGACGCTGTTGGAAGGACAGAAGTCAAGAGTGACAGCAGTGGAAATGAGTTATTTGAGAGGAGCATGTGGAGTCACATGGAGAGACAGACTAACAAATGAGGAAGTGAAGAAGTGTTGTGGTGTTGATGTGGACATGATAAGAAGCGTTAGGAGAAACACGTTAAGGTGGTTTGGGCATGTGGAGAGGATGGAGAGTGAAAGACTGACGAGGAGAGTGTATGTGAGTGAGGTGGAGGGGGGGAGAGGGAGGAGGAGGCCGAGGATGAGATGGAGGGATGGAATGGGGAGGTATATGAGAGAGGGGGGTGTGAGTTGGGAGCAGGGTAGTGAAATGGCGGGGGACAGAGCAACATGGAGGCGATTTGTTTGTGGCCACCCTGTGAGGGATTGAGGTGTCTGGCAATAGATAGATAGAAAAAAAAAATGCTACATAATCTTTAAACAGTAATATTAGTTATAGTTTCTAGCCAAGACTGTGAATGCAACTGTCCATGAATATGGATGCACATTATTTGAGACACTGATATGGCTGGGAGTATGGTAGCTCTGAATGAGTTCTTAGCCCCTTCAGTACAACAAAGACTATTGCATTTTACTCTTGTTACCACCAGATGATTTTATTCAAGTTACCTGAGGAGGGGGGGCACTGGTAATAAAGTGGTTTTTATGGGAATATTTTTTAAGCTTCTCATTAAGATAGGTCTAGACCACTATCATCATCATCTTCATCATACTGACTTATCCTCAACCCTTCCTCAGGTTGATGATGATGATGATAATAAAAAGATGGGGTGAAGTTTCCACCTAAATATGGACAACACTAAAAAAAATAAAATAATCTGGTAGAAGCAAGGATAACACAGAAGAGACACCACTGTACTGAATGAACTAAGTCTTCCTGACAGCTCATAAGGCTCACATGGATCAACAAACCCATGATGAAGGCAATAATCTCTCGTGCCGTCTATTGCTTCGTTTTCTATAAAACTACACATGTTGACCCACTCAGTATGATGACATATTTTTCAATATATTCCTGCTATCACTAACTGATTTTGTTCAACTCCAGGAAAGCCTCTCATACTGCAAGTGCTAATGAAGGTCATATTTAATTCCTCCAGTTAGGAAAAAGTCTCTTAAGTGAATTATGTCTGGAGATGGAAAGACCAAAATAAAAATTACATAATGGGACTGAAATACTGTATTTAATCACTTCAGTCCAATTATGCATTTTTATCTTCTATAACTGCTACACTCTGCAATTTTCTTTGGCTATTGAGAGACTTTTCAAACTGGAGGAATGTGATATAGCCTTCATTAACCCCTCCACAATTACAACTCTGTTCTAAGCTGAATAATATCGTGTGGAAATCGCAATAATAAACTAAATGAATATGCCATCGTAGTGAACAGGTAAACAACACGATGAAAGGGATGGTAGAAGATGCACATATGTTAATTTTCCAAGGGATGTTATTACTAACGTTTCTTGCCTTTATACTGCTGATCAAGTATAGAAACTATGGCAAGTGGACCCAGAGAGAAGTGCATGCATTCAACCCCCTCAACTCAAGGATATCATCTGTCATTTATTCTTGGTATTTCCTACGGATTTCATTCAGATATCAAGAGGCCTATCATGATAAAGCAATTAATTTAGACTATCTCAAACACCCTTCAGTTTTATATCTTTCACCCAAATTAAATAAAATGACCAGGAGTTGGAAAAAATAAAACAAAATGGACATCCTTTCATTAACAGGGTGAATGCAATTTCTAATGACATTTTGATAACAGAGCAGTCACTTTTCCCCATAATCGGTTGATCTGCAGATTTTCACTGACCATTTTATAGTCTTACAAGATTTAAAATGGTACATAGTTTTTGTTTTTGCTTACAATCCAAAAAAATTAATGGCCCTCAAACATTAACCCTTTCAGTTCAATATATATATATATATATATATATAATTCTTTTATCTTGCTACCTCCAGATGCTTTTACACAGTCGAGGAGAACTTTTCAAACATGTGGAGTTGGATACAGATTTCATGGATCTGTTCACTACAGAAAGTCTACCCCATGTTACATCAAACTGTGTGGCGGTAGCAAGACTAAAAAATAAAATAATAATAATAACAATAATAATAATAATTAGATTGAAGGGATTATCAAATGGCATCATATCACTGGGTTTTGGCACCCGTTGTTAATACTGTATTCTTTTATAAATTTTATTTACCATAATTTTCCAGGTGGATTGCACACTTAATTATTGCCTTACTTTATACACCTAGCTCCTAGTTAGTAGTAAGTGGAGCCATCTGATGAGCTGATACAGTGGTAACCTTTAAATATGATGGTTGGACTTCGATCGATCCGGCAAGATTTTTTTCTGTTTTGTATCAATGATTTCTGTGTTCTGCATCACTATTCTCTGTGTGCTGTTAATTATTTTCTTGCGTATCTCTGTTGGGTAGATACAGTACTGATATGTCCTTAAATGCCAGATGTATCCATCCCCACACATACATCACTATCATCTTCATCTTGACCTCTGACAATTGTGATTAAAGTATTTTAACAGTTTCTTGGCCCACTAATCATTGACTGCCTTATCATCATAATCATCCTCAATTCTGATGATGATGATTGTTATATATTAACAGTTTCTTGTCCTACTAATCATCATCATCATCATCTTGACCTCTGAAGATGAAGATTATATTATACATTAACAGTTTCTTGGCTCACTAATTATTAACTTCCTCATCTCTCTCTCTGTGGCTGCCTGCTCCTCATACATAGCGCTAGACATCTGTGTTACGCTGGGATATGAGTCGGGGAGGTGGAGGCTTGTCATCAATGGCCTCCACGTAATTCTCTGGTATGAGTCCGGTCTTTCCATTCAGCGTCCCTTCCAGCCAACCAGGTTCACGGGATGGTCTCACTGCAGGGATAGTTAGAGAAAAACTGCTATATATCTTTTAAACTAACTTGGCCCAGATTTTAATCTTTTTGCATTCACATAGCTCTGTGACAGAAAAAAACAATGCTATGGTCTACACTCACTCCAAAATAAGTCTTCATGCCTAGTACCACATTCTGGTATTAATCTGCAGTTACAGTTCAATGTCCAAGATGGAAAGATGGCAATTTCAGGCACAGCTAGAGTAAAAATTGATGTAGTTCCTTGCATTTAATTCATCTACCAGCACTCAGAATTACTTAATATCCAACGATGAGCTGGGGTATGCCCTTTTCATTATAACTTTTCCATTTCCTATTTATTTCATTCAGTTTATGATAAGCTTTTTTGAAATGAAAGAGTTAAATATAGCATTAATATACCCCTTCTGTATGAGAGGTCTTTCCAAAGTTGAATAAAATCACCTAACAGCAGGAAAAAAAAAAAAAAATCATCTAGAGCCATAGCTTTAAATTACTTAAGGGGAACAGCATAAAACTACAAAATATGTTTCGGTTACTGACTAGTGCATTCAGACTCAGTCAAACCAAACCTTCATAATTCTAACAAAGCAAAAAGAACTCTGTTTCCAGTTACTGTATTCTTATCAACATATTCTTCAACACAAATGATACTGATATCGTACATTGTTTATGACATGCATTAGAGAAAAAATATGATTCTGTAAGTCTCCAAACTTGTTCTTGGTCTATGGGAAGGGTGTAGAAGCATTTAGAGAGGTACATGAGTACAGGAACAGTTATCAATGATAAGTTAATCATCTTCCTGTTATAATAAATGATGTGGGAACAATCTCTATTACTACTCAAAATTAAGGAGGCAACTAAGCTACTCCAATGAGCTTGTTTAAAGTGTAGCCAGGGGGTCTTGAGTCCCTACCTCACAACAGTACCCAGTCTGAATTTGCTTACCGTATAATAAACTATTTTACAATGATGTTTATGAGATATTATATCTACAAAAGCACAGTCTTCAGACAATAGTCTAGGAATAAAAGGTGTCCTTCCATCTCAGGATAAAGCTGATGGCTAATGACCTGATATTCAAAATGATGGTATCACAGGGTAGATATTTAATGAGACGATCACTTGAGTTCAGATGGTACAGTATCATGAGCTGACATTTTCTGGCATCAGTTTTATCATATCATTACATATTTTGCCCAACATGCATACAAACTTAAGCCTCAGCAATTGTGTGATAATAAAAAATGCTCCTTCATGCAAATAAGTTGTAAATTAATTTGCCAAACCATGACAGAAAAATCTATGATAATCCTTAAGCACTGAGAAGGACTACAAAGGAAGTATATGAACAAAAGATATGATGCATTTATGACCTGTGTTACTTACCATTGCTGAGAATTTGATTTGGTTCAAAAGAAAGCTCAGATTCATTCTCTCCCACACAAGCATACAAGGTCCGCACTCTCCTGAAAATGTAGTGAGGTTAGTTTTAAACACAGCAGAGCTTTAACGATCAATTACCACTAATGAAATGCAGTCCAGGATTATTAAAGGAAAATCTGTGTTCAGCTTCAACTTTCAGCAATCAATTTAGTTCTTCAGTTGCAAATCTAGCTCACATTATGTTGTACAGTACAATATAACCCAAACCAGACATTTGACAGATAGCTGTAATATGGTGGTCAGGTGCTGCCACTCTTTTGCCCTCATTCAGGTAATTATTCCTTTCTTAAAATTTGTTTTCCAATTACTTGGGTGGTGAATTTCACAGGTACAGTATTCACACTTAAAAATCATCATGATGTAATATAAAGTTGCATTCAAGTAGAAAATGTGTTTTTCATGCTTATAACCCCTCAACCATAAGCCAGAAGCATATGCACTATGCCAGGTTCCTTCACATGTATTATCTGCCAGCATATAATCTAGACAAAGTGAAGCATGCCTTAACATGCGTAGAGGTGGACGTGCTTTCCTTTTTTTTGGTTTAAAGAACATTCATCACTATCAAATAAGCCATTATAAAGTGGACTGTAGACATTAATGGTGAACAGTACCTACAGTTATATATATATGAGTCACAAGAAATCCCCCTTAGTCAAAACAGTAACTCTTCCTCAACTTATCCATCCATCCATCCATCATCCAATCCTATGTTGCCCCGTGAGGAGTGTAGGAGCTCCTTCTAGAAATTCTGAAGTGACTGGATATCAGAGATATCTTCAATGCAAAAGTCTAATTGGAGTTTGAACCAAGTCCTGCACAGATTTAGCTTTCTAATCCTGGGTTTAGCAATACATTAAGCAAAAATATAAGGTATACTGCTAAAATACTTTGGAAAATGGCTTAAGAAACATAAAATAAGGCCCAACTAGTATAAAACTTCTCAATTACTAAAAAATAAACAAGTAAATGAATGCTACACACTCAATGTTATTCTATAAGAATTAACATGAGGCAAAGAGATACCACAATACATTAAACATAAATCAGTACCACAACAACCGCGCTTAATACATCTTACAAAATTCTAGAAATATGATTGCTCTATTCACTGAGTAACAAAAAAAAAAGCTATCCATTCATCCATCCATCATCCAACCCAGTCCATCATTAATATGAAATTTCTGTACACCCTATGCAATACTAGTATTAATAATGCCACTAGCTAGTTAAACTATAAAATCAAGATGATGGAAACTACAAAGGAATGTCATGACAACTGCATAAGGAAGCATGGTTAAAAGCTTATTATAATTAATCCTCAAAATACAGCTGGTGTAAAACGAAGACTCTGTGAATAAAAAACTACAGTGCAATAGTTAAATGGCTATAAAAAATAGAGTACTATACAGTAGTTAGCACAGGTCTCTTTAAATTGCATATGCTACTAGTTAAAGCTTAGCTGTAAATTGTTAGTATATTTAAATTACTACATCTTCCAAGCTCTTAATTCCTTTAATCAGTTCACATTCTTTTTCTTGCCATCTTCTTACAATTTTATTCAGCTATGGATGAGTTCCAAGTACTAAAGGGATTTATTAAAGATACAACATCTGCACCCTCCAGTCCAAAAAGTCTTTCTTGATCTGAATGTAATCATCGAGAGGTAGCGATAATAAAAAAATATAAAAAACTATATATCACTGGGGTTGTTATCATTGTGTCATCTGAACCTGAACTCAGCGGCCTGTAGGTTGAAGTTACCTCCTGCAGTCCATCCTCCTCCTTTTGGGACACAGGGAGGGAACCGAGGATGCTTGTATAATCAGGCAGCAAAGCCACCTGGTTATAATGGCGCTACTGTGGGAAGGCATACCTCTCCAGCACCACGTCCCCAGGGTGAAGCAGTTTATCGTTTCAAGAAACGGTGTCTAAATAGGTCCAAGTCTGTTCTAGAGCCTACCTTGGTGGAGTGTTGATGGTTCCATTGGCTGCTGAAACTGTGGATGAGGAACTGGAAGTTGGTCCGGTTGGTGGAGGTGGGGAGTTGCTGGAGAGAGGCGTCAGTAGACTCAGTGTGGACTGCGACCCACTGATGGAGTTCCTGAGAGTTTGAGGCATTGAATAGAGATGCAGGACTTAAATAGGATACAGCACACCACAGTACATACCCATAAAGTAGACATACAGTGAAGAAAAAATCATTTCAGAAAGTATGAGCAAAGAAAAAGATTAACTTAAAGGTAGAGAAAATATATGATAGTACTGTACATTAAATACTGATACTAGACTAGGGGATATTATGAATATAAAATAAAGCCTACTCTTAACTAATAAAAGGAAATAACACACATATATTCCAAAAACTATTGCACATTAGTGAGATATAAAAAACTTCTTTTACTGTATTTTATAGTATATGATTGTTATCAACCAATACTTTAACACTTAGTATTACAGTCTGTATCTCTAGTGTCTCCTATGACAATACAGACCTTGCTTACTGAACTAAATAAGTTTGAAGTACTGTACAAAGAGGGAACAACTACTGTATAAATTTTGAGCTTACACACTTCATGTAACAGCTACTTAAAGATTACTGGGTGAAGTGATGTTTATGTGGCTGTTGTGGAGAAGCCTTAAATACATTTGGGAAATTTAATGCAGATATCAATCACATCTATAATGATTAGGTTCAACAAACCAAATAAGATTCCTGAGTCTTTATGGTAGCAATTCTATCAACCTCTTTGGAATAATGACTGTACATATTTCATATCTTATTCTTCCCTTGGCTAACAGCTTTCTTCAGCTTGGGAGACACATCTAGTATTGAAACGGTTAGAATATTAATCTCTTCAGCATGATGATAAAGTCCTCATAGTGAAGGGGTTACTAATTTCTTCTGAATAACACTCACACAGCTTCCAACTATTATACTGTACTAAATAAATTTTCACAGAAATATCTGAATAAACAATCCATGCAAAAAATAAAAATTTACATTAACACAGCAGAAAAAAAAAAAAATCATTTGTTGGCATTCTTACCAGGCAGTAAAAACAAAATATACAGGCACTAATACAACTATCTGGCATAAAATGTGTTTAATTTAATTTAACAGACCACAAGCTTATGGATGTGACATATTTCATTCTTTATGTTTAAGTCGGGAATTTCATGCAGGTGCAACTCTGGCAAGTCATTTTCAGCAAAAATGAGAGCTGCCAAATCAGTCATTTCAATATGATGCTATCTTTATTTTATTCTTGCAACCTTTTGATGATTTATTGAACTCAGGTTATGGTGTCTGGCTACAGACACAGACAGAAAGATAGACAGATTTAACTCAGCAGGTACCTCTCATGGTACAGGGTTAAGATACCATCTCCACTGCCCCTTGCAGAATGATGAGGCTTTTTTTAATAAAGAAAATATATATATATTTTTAATAAAGTATGTCTCTGAGAAAAACTACTGCCCATTCGTTCACTAACTATTCTATCACACTTGGAGGTAAGCAGCAAATCTATGGCAAAACAGTATCAACATTATCAGCTGAAAAGTCAGTTCCATAGCAACACTATGTAGTGCTGTATACTGATGTGAGTGAACAATAAATACTAAGGAGCATTCATAACTTAGTAAGGAAACCATACAGTAAGGTACAGTATCTATTCACAAACAAATGACCAGGTAATGAATGGATATCAGTATTACATCTGCCTACATCCACATGATTACAGTGCACTCACTAGTGACACAAGTTATTCTCTCGTGAATAGCAATTTCGCAACGCAAAGGAAAGTTCCACTGCAAGGAGTCTCATGATTTTAATGATAGTTTCGTGAGCCCCAGCGGCAAGTGATCACACGAATAAACATCTCAGTCACTTGTTCACAGCCACCATCACCATGTTTTTGACGTCATATCCCGCGACATTCTGTATTATTGTGATCTCACGCTCACAGAACTTTCTTGAGTCTCTAGTTCGCATGTTCTGTAATGTGTTTCACAATTACATAATAAGTGACCACAGCGCATTGGGAAGTGGTGGTGTGGAGGACTCAACAGTGGTGGCAGGGAGCAGTGAGGAGGCAGGTGGTAACTAACCACTCATCTTCAAGCCTCATCAAGTAGTTCAGCCTACAGGCAGACCCTGAGATACGATACCCCTAGATGCGATACCCCGGCATGGCGATGGCGGTAGAAATACCACCCTACCCCACTGAACAATGGCTAGTCCCTGGTATAACAATGGGTTTTGTTTTTTCAAAATCTATTTCAATGATATTTTAGACTCAAATTTTGTGTTTAGGTTGATTTATAAACTGTTTTTAGAGTTAGATTAATGTGTTTTAGTCATAGCTGGAAAGAACACTGACATTTTGGGGTACTATTCTGATTGTTTCCAGACATATTTTTGATGATTTTCAGATTTTATTTTTGAGTTTAGGTGAGCTATAAACTGTGTTTAGGCTTAGTTTAGCTTGTTTTAAAGCTATTTGGGGGGTTTAGGTTAGCTAAGAACTTGTTTTGGGACTCACTGGGTAGGTTTAGGACTTGGTTGGGGGGGAAACTCAAGGCTCAAAAACGCAACCCTAGATTTTACATGTTAAATCTACTCCGAGATATAATACCCAGCCTAGCGATGGGTTTTTCCTTAACCAACTGCATCGTTAAACCGGGTATGCCTGTATGTGTCGATGTTAGTAAAGTCTTTAGTATTACGGTTCAGTAATTTAATTTAAGTCTGATTAACTATATGTAATTTATAGCAGGGGTATTGTGCCATTAATGGGTGGCTAAGGAGGAATGGGGTAGCTGACCCCAAAACCAGTTACCTCTTACTGCATGTGAAGTATAGACACTAGTTTCATGATTTTTAGTTTCGTGACGCAATTGTGGTACCAATTAGGCGCGAAACTAGTGAGTGCACTGTACAGTATATTCAAATATGGAAGCCTCTAGCTGAGAAAGAATTGATATCTTTAAAACACAATATTGTACTGTACTTCAATTTATATACAGTATAAATATATATAAAAAAAACAAAAAGCTGGAGGGTCACCACTCAAAAAAAAATAATAATAATAAAAATAAAAAATCTTTGCAACAGTTCAGTAAAATACATCCTAAACAGGTACTATATATGAAAACATAGTACACATATCAATACAGTACTTTACCCATTCAGAAACATACTATATCTCTAAGAGTAAATATATAAAACTAATTTCCTCCTGAAAAGAAAAATGTTCAGTATATGCCAACCTTACTCATGGAACTGAACTAGAAACTGAATATCAATATAACAAAACAAGAAAACAGGGCAAACAGCATTTTTTTACAGACGCAACGAGCTTGGGGTTTAAGTCACGCAATGAACCATGCATCTGGGAGGGAAACTGACTGCAAGAACTTACATAGACGAGTACAGGAACTCCAATGACTGTCTCTTGCACAGACTACACGCATTGCAAAAGGAAGGGCAAAAATGTTGTATTATTCTGAGTTTGGATTATAGTCAGTCCTGATTATAAACCAGGATTAAGTTCTAAAATACCACAAATTTTCATTACAACTGGTACTATAAATTAGAGGAAACTTGGCAAATCAACTTCAAAAGTAGAATTAAAAGATTATCTTCTTTAATCAGATATATTATATGGACTTATTCTTGCTACCTCCAGATTATTTTATCCAACAGGAGAGATGTCTTGTACTGGTGAAGTAAGGAAGGCTATATCTACCCTTCCCGGCTCCTGAAGTGTACTTAAAGCTTAATAAAAACCATCAGGAGACAGCAAGAATACAATGCAAATGACATCTCCCTACCAATGATATTAATGACAACTTTCAGTAATTTACTATGGATTTAATGGCATAAAAGAAATGTCAAATATGGTGACTTTTATTGAGAACCTACTGGAGTTCATTCTGGTGACTGTATTTGTACTTGTAATTATGCTGTTCAGTTCTGTACAAGTGTTGGTGTTAGCAGATCAACATGGCAAATAAATGATGTAAAGATACTAGATTCACAGCTTTTGGACAACTACATTTCTCTCTCTAATTTCTTTTCTTTGCTCTCTCTCTCTCTCTCTCACTCTCACACACACACACACACTTACACACAAAACTGTGAAATTGTAACTGCAATGTAATATCTGTTCAGGAAGTTATAAAAGGTTAAACTTAAGTGTAATTACAACACATAATAAACATAATACCCTTGTTAAAATCAGTATCATATGAAGCTGCTGAAAAATTAATTAAGAATTATGTATGAGAATTTTTCAAGGATGAAAAATATTATTCCCATTATATAACTCTTTAATAAATAAATGCTAGTCAGATTTAAAAATCCAATAAGATTCTCAAATAAAAATAAACTATGCACTATTTTATCTCCAGTCTTAGTCTAATTCCTTCTGATTATCATCATCATTATTTTTACAGAACACTCTAGGTATTCTGGAGGAGAGACCCTCAAGTTGAAAAATAAAGATACAGAAAGTTTATGGAGACTATAATCTCCAGTACTCAAAAAATACAAAACTGAAAATTCCACTTACGTTTCCATGTGTTGCCGGTACGTGGGTGGGTACGCTGCCCCCAGCCTCGCATCTGGAAGGGATATATACCAAGCTGTTTTCATTTATTTAGGAAGTTCAAAAATAAAAGACCTTGATGGCAAAAAGTGAAAAGCCACTGGTCTGGATGCTAAACTAAAAAGAGTGCAACTACAGAGCAAACAAAAAAAAACATACAAATAACTGACATAAACAAAGCCAGTCATCTATTCAATCTGATGATGTATTCTTCTGTTCATTCTTGCGGTTTACAGATAATTTTATTCAAATTAGGAGAGACTTTTTGAACCAGAGGGTTAGATACAGCTTTCTGTAACCCTTTCAATAACAAAAAGGTTTCCCCTACAGTGAGTAAAATCATCCAGAGGAGGCAAAAATAATTCAAAAGAATATGTCACCAAATCAAGGAACTAAACTTGATGCTAAACTTAACAAGTGCAGCTACTGTGCAAATAAAATGGTGCACAAATTAAAACCATAAATGAAAATTCTACCAAAAAGTGCAATGGGTGTTCAATGTAAATGTAACAAGCAGGTGACTGGACTTACATAATGCATGGATAAATAAACAAAATGTGCACTGAATCTTAACCCCCTCAGACCACGGATGTTATTTTTCATTTAATTCTTGCTACTATGCTCATTTTACTCTAACTTGGACTAAAAGTGCCACCTCTCCATCCTCAATACTAAAAAGCAACAACATATGAACACTACATTATGATGCTGGTCATGAAGAAGTGCTATGGAATGGATGAAGATCTGCAGCATTATTTTTTTCTGTCAACTGGCTATGTAAAACAAACTGCAAAAGGACAAAAATCTGAACCAGGTTAAGGTAAAAGAACTATACTTAATGATTTTAGCTCAGTTTAAGGAGGACATCTGTTAGTCAAATAATTGATAACAATGTCCTTAGACTCTTTGGCTATGAGACATCTCCCATAATCTGCATACAATTGTCTAGAGATGGCAAGAATTTAAAAAAAAAAATCGTCACACTGAGGGGATCAAAAGATCCATCCACATGTGAACCAATAAACTGTACATAAATAAAGTACTGTATATGCAAACATAGCTATTAAGGATGCAGCATTGTACTAATTAGACCAACAGCCAGTGAATTACTGTACTAAAAAAAAATGGTCTAACAGTGCATGACTTTACAATGACCTTTTATACAAACTACAAGTATTATAAGTTTAGGGCTACAAAATAAACATTATATAAAGTTACTATACACACTGTATCTCTAATAAGCTTTGAATACTCACTTCCTTTTTCCTTTATTGCATGGATATTACCAGCAATACTAATACTTGCAACACAAGTGGTCATTTAACTGTCATAGACAATTGGGATGGGGGCTCAAAAGGGGTTAATTACTGCCCTTAATTACATTTTCAGCAGCCTTTTTAATTCTGCACAGTTACAAGCAAGTCATTTGGGGCCATTAACTATTTAAAAGTAAAGATGAAATATGTTAACATCAATTGAAAGAAAAAGAAGGATATCATTTTTCCATGTAATTCGGTACTGTACATGGTCTGCTTTCCTCTATAAAAAAAATCTGCTACTGCATATTCATACTGACTCTCACCCTTCCTCACCCCCTTCCCATCCTCTGATAACCAATGCTCATGATAACAGAATTAAAGTTAGGCTTTATACATTTAAAACAAAATAACTAAAATAAAACAACTTTATGTCCAGCCAGGCAAATACACATTAAATTGGGCAATTAAAAGCAGGTCCCTGAAGTCAGCACTACTCACATGATATAGTGCTACAATAAATGACGAACCAAATTAATTTCTGTAACCTAGGAAACAATTTACCATGTTGGGTGGTTATTGTATAACCAAATAGTGGATTGGTGGTTAAGGTGATGTGACTGCATGTAGCCCACAAAGGTTTGCATCCTAAAAATAGTTGGGGTTTATTGCATACATGATACCACTCTGGGAGAAGCAACTGGTCACTCACCTTAAATGTCTGGACTAAATAACCAAGTCCTGAACCCCTGAACTTTTTTGGTCTCCATCAATGAATAAAACCAATTGGCTGGCTGTACATATAACTGGCATTTTCTGACTGGCATATGTTTACAACCTACCATACATGTGTATTCATTCATTTCATTCACCGTCCAATCTTACACTGCCCCATAAGGAGCGTAGGAGCCCGGAGCTAAGCAAGTTGGTCCTGACATTTAAGATAAGAGTGACCAGCCTCATTTATCCCTGAGTGGCATTATGTGAACAATAAACCCCAACCACCCCTTGGACGTAAATCTTCACCTACTCAATCTGACTGGAGCACCGTAATTACCCACCAAACCACCAGGTGCCAAAATTTGGTTATATGGTTACCACCCAGCATAGTAAATGGTTTGCTGGTGTACAGGAAACCATAGAATAATAAAAAAGGACTATGCTGATACTTTACATGCATCACTCATCCACTACAAGGCATGCAATATAATACAAACAAAATATAAGCAAAATCTGGTTAATAAGCAAAGTAGTTATACCATCATTATCATCATCTTCTGAAGCCAATTTTTACTCTTTCATATGTGCAGGCACTGCAAGAAATGTAACGCCATTACAGTACAGTACAGTACAGTGTAAACTATAGTTCATTCATTTTAACTAGGCAGATATTTTTGTCCTCTTGCAGTTTACTTCATACATCTCAGTGGCAGAAATGGACAATACAATGGCTCTATATCCTTTCCATAGCACTTGTTTGCAACTAACATCATATTCTGGAATGAATCTGTTGTCATAGCAAAGCATTCAGAATGGGGAGATGGCAATTTTATGCCTACTTAGAGTGAACAGAGTATTGTTTCCCAGCTAACAAACATATAGGCAGTCCTCCTTGTAAATTTGTGATATGTTCCACAGTATGATAATTTCTTTGTTTCAATTAGTGCTGTAAACTGGTAAACTAATGAATCAGATTTATAGACAGCAATGGAACTTTAACCTCATTCACCTGTATTTTCAAATTCTATTCTTGCTACTTTCAGAATTATACTGTATTAGCTTTGGAGAAAGTAGTGGGATATGAAACAGTCCTCATTAACCCCTTCAATACCTGGTTTCTCTCCCTAAATTGAATGAAATCATCTGAACATATAAAAGGCAGTTAATAACACGGCCATACTGTTAATAAACTGTAATGTACAAAAGCACTTTGATATACTCAATTATTGAGTGTTCCTTGAAATTATTTAGCACATCAAATTTTTTAGAAGAAATTATAATTACAGTAGGATAATGATGAAATACTCTTCCTATGTAGAGTGTACAATTCAGTATATAAATTCATTAATCTTAGGACATGTTCACAAGTTCAGTCAAGACACATTCAAAGACTACACTGCACTAACCACAGCTTTAAAAACTAAGGATGCTGATACTGTATATACAAACATTCAGTCAAGATACATACACAGGGTCAGTCAAAACATACTCCAGGGCAACACTATCACATATTAGGAACACACCTACAAATATGTGCACAAGTTCAGTCATAATGGATGGCAAGCAGAAACACTCATGCAGACAAACACAAGCACAGCAATGCATGCAAAGCCAGGCAGCAGCAGCGAGGGGGAGCAGTTGTCATAGTCTGAAATGCATGGGTGAAAAAAAAAAAAAAATAGGTGGCTAGTTTAGGCCTGAGGTAGTATTAGTCTTCACTCAAGAGTCTGTTGTACTTAGCAAAAAGAACAATGACTTAGTAGTCTGTCAGAGAATATGTCCAATGTCTTATCAAGAATCAGTTATTTAATGATTAAACTTTGAGGGTATCAGACTATACCTGAGATTTCATCAGAATTTAATATTTCCAATTTCAGCATGATTGCAGAGTTTCTACCATGTTAATTTAAAATTGCTAAAATTCATCATAAGTGCTTTGTAGATTTTACAAAGATTCAATGCAGTAATACAGATTCTTTGTGTGAAAACAATGAATAAATGTAACTATGGCCACAGATTAATGGTTAAATTTTCCTTGTCTGTTTGAGTGAGTTGTGCCTATTCACATTATATCATATGTTTTTTGGCATGAGTGTATTGGTTTCCACAAAAACTTGGTCAGCTCTATGTACTGAAAATGACTGAAGTTACTATAAAGACTACGGTAAGTCAGTGTTAAACAGGCATTTAGGATTGTATTCTTGTGGGCTTGGGAGGTTTTAGAGCACATTTTTCTTGGTGATTTACTGTGCACATTAACTTCATATTTTCTTGTACATTACTTATGTCATTTTAATAAAGATACAGTTTCCATAAGCAGCATACAAGAGAATATCAATTAGCAACATGCAAAGATAAACAGGTAAGGAAGAGGTTCCATAAAGCCTATTAAGCCTATGAGAATAATCTTGCTAGTGTTACTGTTAGCCAGATGCAAGGCTGCCACACCACTCCCACTTGTCACAACACCAGACACCATCCACATGGGCAGTCTAAATCTCTTGAATTTCAGAAGGGGATAAAGTGATGACATTTTTGTACCATTAAAATCCTCAACCCCTTCAATCAGATGATGTCCTTCCTCATTTTACCACTGCTACTTCCAGATGATTCTATTCAACTTAGTAAAGACTTCATTTATTGCTGAAATTAATGAATGCTTATATTTTTTTACGTTTTTCAAGACCTTGACTAAGCATACAAACGTAATTCTTTAATCACATACTGATGGCAGAGAACTTTGATACTGAGTGCCCTGTCGCTCCAGTACTACAGTGGATCACATCGAGTAGCTTGGGCAAGTTTTTTTAATGGCGGTATGTCTCTACTGTCACCAATCCTTATCTAATGCCGTGGGTCTGAGTTTGGAGTTTTTCTTCTCCTAGGCCAGCTACTATCCACAGCAAACACATTCAACCTACCCCTAGATGACAGACAATAGTTTGAACTTCTCACCTGGGAGTGTTATGCAAGGTCAGCTACTGGACTTTTGGCCCAAAACCACTCCCATCTTAGCACCTCCCTGGGATGATGCTAACCATCCACCTCCTACCTACTGTATATATTAAAATCCCTGTAGTTTGAAAGCTCTCTCCTTGGCTGAATAAAATCATCCAGTAGCACCAAAATGAAAATAACAGATGTGCTAAGGTTGAAAAGGTTAATAATTATATAATACTATGCCATGGCCTACTGCTATAATACAGAACTTAACTACTTCCAATATTCAACCTCTTCACTCTAATGATGCAGTTTTCATTTACCTTCTTGCTACCAGACAATTTCATTCAGACTAAGAGAAGACTGTTCATAAAGGAATTTAAGAAAATTATATCCAACCCCTCCAGTTCAAAAAGTCTACCTTAAGGCAAATAAAATCATCTACAGACAGCAATAATATAATAAAGGAATATGTCATCAGACTGAAGGACTCAGTGACTACTAATTACGGTTGGAATATGTTTTTTTTATTCTATATTATCTCTCAGATCTCTAAATACACAAGGGACGGACTAAGGCAACTATACTTATTGTTATATTAAGTAGAATACTTTACCAGACATGCTACACACTGTTCAATTTCATGCAAGGACACATTTTTAGAAGTAAGGGGACTTTAGGTAATGGCACAATTTTTAAAAGGCATCTTAAGTAATGTATATACAGATGAGGATTTAAATGGGGAAGTATTTATTATTTTTTAAATTAGTCAGTAATATATAGCACAGTTTTAAATTATAAGATATACAGATAATTACTAGGATAAGCAGGAAAGACAGTTATAATTAATTTGCCATTTTCTATTATACATGTTTAATAAGTTAAAAGATAAAATAAATGGCATAAAAGTTTAAGGGCATGGTATATAACTCACCTCAAGGTTATTGTGAGTTTATGAGAGTAAAGAATACCCAAGAGTAGAAACCTGAGACATGCTGAAGGCAGAAGGACAGAGGGTCATGTTTCTTTTTAATTTTTAAGTGAAATTTCTGCTATATACTGTATCTAATATTTTGTACTAAAAGTCTGACGACAGTACAGTACTTGCCATTTATCAAGAAAGTAGACTTCTTTTCCTTTTCATCATACATGGATGAAATTCTAAGATGTGAATCAGAAATGGCTTAAGCATACTTTACATGATAATAAACATTTCTTTGAAGAAAGACTTTGTAGTTATGAGAAAAACTTCCAGTATCCACAAGCATGAAATCTGAACAGATGACAGGTTGAGTAAGGGGATTAACTATGGAGGTGAGGGAGAATTAGAGGAGGTGTATGGGACAAATGCGAGAGGCGGTGCATGCGTGACGTACTGCTGTTATACGCGTAATGATTGGTCTGCTGGCTGCGGGGGTCACGAAGGCTCCCATGGTTGTTGAGGCTGCCCAGCTTGGGGGGTGGTGGTCCCAGTGGGAACCGCTTACTTGTCTGGGGGGAGGAGGACAGGGAGCCTGGGGGAGGGGGCTGGGCCAGCTCACGGGAAGAGCGAGATGAGAGGGATTCACTGGAGCTGCTTGTACTCTGCACCCCATCATTCCGCTCTGAGGAGGGACACCACACTGCACAATAAAACAATGGACATAATATACTTTCATACTTCACACACCTCATATTACTATTTCTCACATTAACACCACAGAACACAATATTACATAGCACAAAATATACTGCTGCACCTGAAATATCCCATATTACTGTACTATTTATACAACAAATCAGATGCAACATAAACATTTCACACCCTTAACATGCCACACATAACATATTTGCCAATTCAACACAATAAATGATATAGTACAATTCCAACCCACAGCAAAGAATAGAGGGGCCTCATATCTTATTTCCCTAACCCATGAAGCCACATGGGTTTTCCCACATGGTCTCTTCATATGTGCAAAGATATTACTCTTTTTATGTCCAGTAGAATACTGACATATAACAACCACACTCTCACATACTGCTTATACACACAACACTATGTGATGTGAGCCCCAAAAATTCCTCTAAATAATCACCACACTTTCTCCCAAGACAGCCATTCTGTATACGCCACAACAAACACAGCGAACCCCGCCATTCTGTACAGAAATCACACACTGAGCACACCATTCACAAACAAAACGGAATTATGTGCCGTCATAATGCAAGCAACATACAGCTACACTTTTGAGCCACGTTTCTCCTCACCTTCTACCTGTATACCAGGCTGGAAGAATGCCATAGCCAATATTTCATACTGAATGTAAACCTACTGTGTAGGATTAGGGTGGCAGTTTAAAGCAATGATATAATGTGCAAGGAACATTTTGTGTTAACACCATTACTCATGCAGCCTAGGAAACCTTCAAACTACCAACTACGGGTCTTTGTTAGGTGTGAAACCTCAGCTAAGAATTCCTAATTGTCTGGCACTGGGGTAGAGGGTAAGAGGAACTAAGACTTACGACTGTACTAAGCATACAACATACTCTTTGTACATGCTCAGTTCAAATGCTTTCACAACAGGCAGCATTATAAGATGCATTTTAACCTCTTCACTATTATGAGATTTTTTTCCATTTATTCCTACTGTCTCTAAATGATTATATTTAGTTTAAGAGAGGTTTTTACGACTGCAGGGTTTGGAAACGGCCTTCAATAACCCCTTTCAATACTAGAGACTTTTCTAAGCTGAACTAAATCATCTGTAGGTAACAAAAATATATAGTAATGATACATGTCCTCCACATGAAGAGGTTTAACTACCATCTTACCACCTCTCACCTCAACACTCTTAACATCTAAGCTGCTTTGTACTGTTCTCATTAACAAAAACATAGTAAACAAGTGATGCTGTTCAAAACTGTCTCTGATCTAAATTCTGGAAACTAAGATTATACAAAGCTCTTCATAATTATAACCATAATTTATACTTATCATATCATACACAATACTCACAAGATGAATACATTTCAATCACAAAACTAAAAAGAACATTCTTCTAGTAAAACCAGAAATACCAAAAAAAGTTATAAAAGATAAGTGCTGTATATACAATCTATCCACCCATCCATCCACACAAGTACAAAGATAGGCATAGATGCATGTAACATTAACCTGTTCACTACAATATTATTTTTACACCACTCTTGCTGCTTCCAGATGATTCAGCACAGTATAAAGAGACCATTTGTTGAAACAGAAACAGCCTCAAAAAAAAATTCACAAACTTATTTTTCTTGTCTGAAGTTGCATGAACAGATTAAAAAACACATAATCAGAATGAAGTGATTAACCTGCTCATTACACTGTGATGATGTTTTTAAATGTATTCATGCTATCTTCAAGCTATTTTATTCATCCAATGGGAGACTCTTTGAACTGGAGGGGTTAAATACAGTATAAATACATTATAAGCTTTATTTACCCTTTCACTGCTGTACTAGCATGCTCTCTTTAGCTAAATAAAATTGTTTGGTAACAGCATGAAAAAATCGAAAAATGACGTCCTCAAGCTCAATGGGGTAAGAACTATATAAGGATGACATACATTACCATAGTCAGTTCCTTTAGGGTATGAGTGGAGCTTTATTCAGCTGTTTAATACACAGCAGTTTATCTATCTTGTACCATGCACAATACAGGGAAGCTCATTCAGTGAGTTCTTTCAAAAGAAAAAACACAAAGCCTCAAATGCTAAAACAACACTTTGCAAAGCTTTTCACACATATAAAGTTTGCTAAGCTGAAGATTATATACAGTATTTATTATACTGTACCTACTTCAAAAAATGCAAAAAGTTGCAACAACATCATGCCAAAATTTTCTGAATAGAGTGGATAAGGCATGGTAACTAAACTTTGCCATGTTACCAAAGAAATATACTGTATTAGCAAAAAACATGCAGAGTGGCATTCCTGCTAAGCACTAACAACAGAAAATAAATATGTACACCAGCTTAACTAGAGAGAGCCTACTCGAAATCCAAATGGAGAAGCAGAGTCACACATACCCATCTTAGATGCTAAAAATTTATTTTCTACAGCTGAAAAACACAAATCAGGAGAAGCCGTCCCATCATATGGTGCAAAGAGAAGCTATCAGATGATCAAGGCTGACCCATGAATGGACCTTTGCCTTAGGAAGAGTACAACACTCATAATAACGTGAAGAGCAATAAGAACGTGTAGCTCAGGTCACATTATTTCCTGTACCTCCCATCTCCTCAATCTCACCCCAAGCCTTAACCTCTAAGGGACTAACGTACCTAGATGAGTAATGGGAGACCAATAATGCACCAGAAGTATGTCCTCAACTGAGGAAATTCTCAAATCCGGTTGTCAACTTCATGCACTGCCTACAGACCACCCACTTTTAAACCTTCTCTCAAGTTACCTGGTTTAAGTGTAATTTCAACCATCGTGAAGAGAGGGTGTGCAATCCTAAGGAAAGGGGACCTCATGCCTACCCCTCAACAATGCCCATACACATCCATATCATGGATGCTTGTTGATACAACAAGGCAACAATATTTGAAGAAAAAAGTATTGAAAAGGACTTTAATTAGCTCGGCAGAAAAGATTGGAAGGATTATGTATGTCAAGTGTGGTGATGGTGGAGCCTCACCAATGACCATTCTCCAAATATACACAAAACCCATTACTCTGAGAATGAGCACCTCAAAACATTCAACACACGAGTTTACATCTGTCAAGGTGGTTGATTTTATTGTATATTCAGTGATGACATCATACACTTCAGTAGCTTAATTACATTTTGCCATGAAAATTTACTCTTTTCAACCATTCTGGAATTTGAACCCAAAACTGCATCCTGGGGGGGGGTAAAAATAAATAAATAAATAAACGAGTTTGGGAAAGTGTGTAAGATACGGAATCTAAAGGTGAATGTATGGAAGAGTAAAGTTATGGTCTTCAAGAGAAGTGAAGTCAGTGAATGTACAGTGAGGATGGATGAGGAGGAAATGGAAAATGTGAGTGTGTTTAAGTACTTGGGTAGTGTGATGAGTATGGATGGAAGTTTAGAGGGTGAAGTGCTTGAAAGGGTACAACAAGGAAGAAAGGTTGCTGGTTCCTTGAAATCAGTGATAAGAAACAGGAAAGTGAGCATGGAAGTGAAAAAGTTACTACATGACAGTATTGTGATACCAACTCTAACGTATGGAAGTGAAGCTTGGACCTTGTTGGAGGGACTGAGGTCAAGAGTGAGAGCAATGGAAATGAGTTATTTGAGAAGAGCATGTGGAGTCACATGGAGAGACAGACTGACAAATGAGGAAGTGAAGAAGCATTGTGGTGTGGATGTGGATGTGACAGGAAGCGTTAGGAGAAACAAACTGAGGTGGTTTGGCCATGTGGAGAGGATGGAGAGTGAGAGATTGATAAGGAGAGTGTATGCAAGTGAGGTGGAGGGAGGGAGAGGGAAGGGGAGGCCAAGGATGAGATGGAGGGATGGAGTGGAGAGGTATATAAGAGAGGGGGGTGTGAGCTGGGAGCAGGGCAATGAAATGACGGGGGACAGGGCGACTTGGGGGCGATTTGTTTGTGGCCATCCCTAACGGAATTGAGGCATTTGGCAATAGATAGATAGAATTTCTTCATAATTCATTCATTATCCGATCCTATGTCACCCCACAGAGCAGCGTAGGAGCCCGGGGCTAGGCAAGTTGGTCCTGACATTTAAGATGAGGGTGACTAGTCTCACTCATCCCTGAATGGAATTGCGTGAGCAATAAATAAATAAGCAAATAAATTAATAAAATAACAAGAACTGTCAATCCTTGATTATCCCTTTGTAGACCCCAAACAGTTTGTGGCACAGGAGAGCCAAAAGCTAGGGATCCATAATCTAGATGGACAGGCCACTTAACCCCATGGCTGTGTATAGCATTCAAGAATGCTGATTGGTAGACTGCGTTGTACATTTTGGAAGAGCTGCGTGAAATATTGTGAATTTTTCAGTCTTTTTTTGCGCCTACTGCATGTTTGTGCTTGATGAGTGGGTCATGAATCGTCAGTGTGGAGTGTAAACTTTGTCTAAATACAATGTTAATGTTTGATTAGGTATAAGTGGGTCAGAACACATGATGAAAACAATTTTTTTAACCAGTTTTCCCATACCATAGACAGGAAATGTTTAGGGATGCTGCAGCCTAGGGGTTAAGTGCTAATCCCTTGTGGAGTCACTGAGTCCTATTTCTGCTCATTTTCACACTACTTTGTACTACTGAAGAGGAAGGCAGCTGCCTTTGAAACATCTAGAAGAAACATTTACTCTACACACAGTGGGTTTTTAACAGAACAAAATTTTGCCTTTCAAAATGACACGCAAAATAAAGGTAACACAAAGCAGAAACTTGCCATACATAACCAGTCGAAGTGGATGAGAGGGCTTGTTTTAGAGCAGTGCCCAGGTACATTTATTTTAAGTCAGAAGTTACTTCTAAAACTTCCAAATTAAAAACCGAAGAGATCAGCATAGACACATGCAACTACAAGGAGGTTGCCACACTGAACAGGAATTAGAAGTCAGAAGATATGAAGTAGATGGCAGTGGAAGCCAGCTTAAAGCCATAGGAAGAAATTCGGCAAGATAAAATTTCCTTTTATATCCACCGAAATGATGCAAGCATTAAACTGGGAGTAGAGGAAAGTAGCGAGAATTAGATGACCCCTCGTTCCAACTCTACGAAGAGAATGTAGATATCGGCCCGTATTGTCGTTGGCATGGGAGTCTCCACAGCACTTCTTCTTCAGTACTGCATAATACAAGATGTCATTACATAACACTCTACTTCCACTCCACCAGGCTTTATCCCATGTGTTGTGGAGATGGGTCGGTCAGTATTACATCTATCCTGCATCATTTATTCATTTTCTACTCCCACTGCCACAAATACGCTCACACCAGCCAACTGAGCCATCTTCACAACAATATGAGATGCCGGTAGGTGAGTTTCTGGTGGAGTGCTATTTAAGGGCCACCCTTTATTGTATGCTATGCCTTAATACCCTCTTGTATGCTATTTATTTTTTTTTAATATAAACACAGTTTGTATCAATAACACACAAGGATTATTAAGGTGTAACAGACAAAATAAATTGCTTGGGAAGAGGTGTTACGGAAGCTCCTAAGTAAACGAGAATATGACCCAATCTGCAGAGCCACATGCGATGAGCAGAAGAGTAGGTGAGCGGACTAATGCTGCTGCAGGGGTGACGTACCAGACAAAGGGTTGACAAACGATAGCGCGGCACCTGAGCGGCACTGACCATTTGCCGGGGCCGGGGGGCGGGCCGGCCGGGTGTCGTATGTACTACTCAGAGCCACCGCTGTGGAGCTTGACACTAGCGAGCCATACGAGTTGATTCCTGCGAACGTTTCAAGGTTAGTTTGAGGTAAATAACACAAATTAACCCTTTAAGTGCACCATGCTATTTATTATATGATGATACCATGGCAGCTGCAGTATCTGTAATGCAGAGAAAAAAAAAACTAAAGATTACAAGCCACAAAGAGAACGAAGCACAGGCTGAAAACCTATACGAGATAACCTATGCCAAAGAAAGATAAAACAGAGTCACAATCAAGCTTTGTTTATTTTGAAAGACCAGTCTGAGGATGACTGCTCCAGAATTGATAAACTGTGAGACAGAAACTATCGATTACTTTTTGTTATATGAAGCTTGACAACACAAAGGATGAAAGTACAGATGGGTTCTGCAAGGCCATCTTAAAGAAGAGGGAATGGCATGCATGGAGAGTTCAGAATAACAATGTCCAGTGTAACTGTGACAGTAAAGAAAGAACACTGCAGAACTATGTCAAAGTGTGAGAGACTAAATGGAGTTAGAAAGTCCTGCTATTTAGTCATCTAAGAGCATCAGATGGGGTGACAAGCATCTGCTGCAAGTAGGTCTGAATCCTGTGGAGGGTGATGATTTTCTTTTTTCATTTTTTCACTGTGTAATGCTGCAAGGGTAGGAAGCCTGTCACTACCCTTAACTGTTCTGAACTATGACAGTATAGTCTTTGGGCCTTTACACCTTAAAACAGGCTGAATAGAACTGGTTGTTTTAACTTCCAGTATTATGATACACTCCGATGGCAAAAAGCAGAGGTAAATGTATCAGTAATGATAATAACCAATCCTTTACAGTAGTGCCCCTTTCGAGGTGTAGGAACCTGGGGCCTGGCTACCACAGTCTGGTACAAAATTCAGGAACAAACAAGAGCACTCAGAGATTACATACTTCCACCAGGGTAGCATCATCCTCCCTTTCATATTTTTCATAACCATGACCTTGATATCTGACTTTTTTCATTAAAAAATAAGTCATCAATTCCCTTGATGGTCCTCTGTTCTTATTCAATATATGGTGCAATTACATCCAACAGTTTTTCCATAATGTTGCTAACAGACAAACTGACAGACAGAAAGATATACAAGGCACACAGACAGACAGACAGACAGACAGACAGACACACAGACAGACAGACAGACACACAGACAGACAGACACACAGACAGAAGACAGACAGACAGACAGACATATAAACAAAACGACAAACAAACAAGCCAGACAGACAGATGAACAAGCCGAGCCAAAATCAAAGTCTCCTTGACAGGGGTAATAGTAAATCGCTAATTACATTACTGTACCTGAGATAAGACTAGACACAGAGGAGTTTGCAGGCCAGTGGTGTGTGGCTGAAGGAGGGGGTGGCATGCTGCTGTACGTCCCTTTGTTGAGGTTGGAAAGACCCTCTGAGCGCTGCAAGTGACTTCCTCCTCCCATTCCCCCTGCTGCGCCAAACAGTGGTGTTTGGGGTTCACTTGTGTTGTAGGATGTGACCACCTTCTTGTGAGAGGAATTAACATGTTAGAGGAGGACAGTTATACACAAAAAATACTCTAAATAATTATTGCCTCATAGTTCTGCATCTGACTCCCCCTTCCTATCCCTCCTCCCCCCACTGCACCAAACAGTGGAGTTTGGGAGTCACTTGTGTTGTACAATGTGACAGTCCAGTAATAAAAAGTGTCCAGTAAGATGAGGCAGTTATCGTTCAGTTTGTTTCATTTATAAAGGCTTCAACATGTTTGTATGCATCTGCCTTGGTTATCTAATGGCAGCTCTCCACACTGATTTGTCTCTATCAGCCTTTCTATCCCATAATGGGAATAAATAAAAGGTGAAGTCTGACCACAGGCCCTGCCCACACAGTCCAAAGCCCAGACAGGAGGAACAGGGACAGCCCCAGCCCCATCCTGGTCCAAAGCCATGCTGACAGAGCCCACCCTGTACCCCCCCTCATGTTCACCACTATGTAGCAGGAGAAAAGTTTTCCGGCTCCATGAATTTAATGGTGCCAACCCATGTCACAGCAGGGTACAATGTGAGCCGTGGAAAGTGCATGTAGCACAGTGTACACTGGACAGTTAGAGAAATATGTCTGCGAGAGTATGCTGGCCTACTCTCCATGTTAGTGGCACTCTGAAAATGGTAAACAAAGGGACATGGTTGGGAACTAGTCCTGAGAGCTAGCAAAATGGAAGATCCAGTTCTCTCTATCACCAGCTTTCCCACCCTTCACAGGAGCACTGTCTTGATCAGCTGGAGCTACAGTCTAGAAATATACACTTATACCATCTTTTTTGAGAGTACTGTCCTGATCAGCTGAAGCTACAGCCTAGAAATATACACTAATTGTAATCATCATGATTATCATCATCCTGACCTTCCTTCCCACCCAAAGACGGATGAGGTGGGATCTAGAAACAAAGTGTACGTAAAAAAGTGGGAGAACATTCCAGCATTAACAGGAATAAAACAAAAAAGTATTAATCATGCTGCAGGGATAAACTTACCTGCAGAACTGGAGGGTGTTTGGAAGAGCTCTGTTGTGACGTGTGGTTGTGAGAAGAAACGGAGGAGGAAGCAGAGGAGTGATTTCTGGGTGCTGATGGGGAAGATGATTTGGGAGGAGTTTGGCGGCTGTGCGATGCAGAGTTATTACCCAGTCTGCTCACATCAACAGGAACAGCTGGCTCTGGTTGGCTGTTGAAGATCTGTTATCAAAGCAAACATATTAATTAAGTGGTTTATAAATTATCTCTCAAGGAATGTCTAGAATGTACATTTATTTCCTTACTTAACTTTCAGATATCATGAGGTTTCAGTGTCTAGTAAGATTGTCTGGCATTAGCCAAAGTAAATAGATATGGTATGTTGTCCCCTGAAGCTGAGGGTTAAATCAAGATAGACTAAATCCCCAGACCTCAGAAGGTTTCTTACTACTAGGTAAAACTGTCTGGTGTTAGCCAGAGGTGTTGCTGAAGTTGCTAAACCCCAGTCTGTCTAGCCAAGCAGACCTGTCAACCACAGGCAGACAACTGCTCCTGTAGGGTCATCCTTCATATACAGCACAGTACATAGGGAAGCAGCACCCTCTTTTGGTAGACAGTGCCTCACTAGGGCCAGACCAAGATCTTTCCCATTGTGGGGTGCAAGGAAATATGAGGTGGCTTGGCTCCTAGGTGGATGCTGCAGCTGCCTACCCAGGGTGCACAATGCCTCCATGTGTAAGTTCCTCATCAGTGTAAAACAGACAAATCAATCCCTTGAAGTCTGAGGGGTGAACAGAAGAAACAGAGATAATTATACTTGTAAAAACTTTGGAGAAATATCTATATTCACATTTTTCAATGTACCGCAAGGTTTTAGCCCATAAATATTAGCAAAAAGTGCCCAAGAATAAGTAACCAAGAAGTTATTATCCAATGACCATTTAAGAACAGGAGTCCCTCAAGATCACTGATGCACAGATAACACAAACAAATTTGATAAAGTATTTACAAAACAGATCATTATCATCATCATCATCATCTAATCTTCTGTTGCCCCATGAGAAGTGTAGGAGCCAGTGGCTAGGCAAGTTGGTCCTGACAGTTAAGATGGGAGTGACCAACCTCACTTATCCTCGAGTGGCATTATGTGAACAATGAACTCCTACCATCCCTTGGATGGTCTGACTCGAGCGTCTTAATTACCCACTAAACCACCAGGTGTCATAATTTGGTTATATGGTTACCATTCAGAGCAGTAAATGGTTTCTTGGTGCATAAGAAACCATTTGGCTTGTCACTCGGTGTAGAGTCACCTGTAGACAGAAAAAAGAGGAAAGAATGAAGGAAAGAAAGACAGAGGAGAAAGGATGGAAAGAAGGAAGGGAGGGAGGAAAGGGCAGTCACCTGAGAGCAGCATTATATCGAGTGAACGGATGGTGAGCAACCCACCTATCATCTATAAAATACATACCTTGTCAAAATGTTCAATGAGTATCTCCACAACAATGTTGCAGAACTTAATGTCCATGATGGCTGCCACAGTCTCCTCCTCTGCCCTCAATAATGTTGGGCCAAAACACACACCTAGGTTGCTTACCGTCATCTTGTTCTTATCACTTTTCGCTGCAACACTGGAAAACAGAGTGACATACCAATCACTATCACCATCACTGTCCTGACCATTTTTGTGCCCACATAAAGAGTGAGATATGAAAATATGCATAATCATCATCACCATTATCACATGGTACACAAATATAGTACATTATTCATTATCATCATCATCAATGATAACTGCTGGGCTTCAGGAAATGAACCATCAATTCAACTCCTAGAGTATTTAAAAAAAAAAAAAAAAAAAAGGATACTTGCTTGACAAGATGCTGTATAAGAGTCTTGAGAACCATGAAGTTTGTCTTTGGAAGCTTGTGGACCAAACTGTGGATGTCATTCACACGCTGGAATAACTGGTCTTGCTCTGGTGGAAGGGGGAGAGCAAAAAAAAAAAAGGTTCAACATTATCATCACCACTATCATCATCATCATCATCACTTTCATCATCATCATTTTTTCCACCTAATGATGTAGTGAGGTAGGATCTACAAACTAGGAAAGAGAAAGTACAAATGTGGGAGAACTATCAACAGTATGCCCAGTGAAAAAGGCCACACAGTCATTCATACATAATTCACACCTCCAGAATCTTGGCTCTAACATGCCCAACCATCTGCACATACAGTAGGCTATTTGCATTTTCTTTACAAATGAACTTCACATACACTTCCAAGACAGAGTCAATATACTATATACATACCAAAAAACTTTGTAACACGTACAGTACTTACTCCTCAACTTTACCTTTTCACCTCAATGCTGGAGAAGGACACCTTCATATGGTGGCACCAATATAACTAGACAGTGCATCTGATTATACAAACATCCTTCAACTCTCTCCTCTTCCCCAAAAGAGGAATGGTGACCTACAGGAGAAAGGCAATTTCAGCTTGCAGTTCACCACACTCATGTCCAGATTAGCCGGGAGCCACAACTCATAGTTCACAATTCCTCCTCCACCTGTCCTCTCAAGACTAGATACACTTATAAAAGAATAACTTAGACATGCATCACCATGCACTTACTGGCAGCCTCAATGAAGGCACTGTGCAGTCGGTAGGTCATGAGCGGTTCTGGCAGATTGCGGAAATACTGTTTGATGGCTGAGGTGATAGTCTTCACCTCCCACTCAGCTGGGTCGTCCAACATAAGTTTGTCTGCTTTCCGCCGGTCAAGCCCAAGCTGAAGTAGTTTCGTCACTTTGCTGGACACACCCACTAGTCGGTAGAGTCCCTGGTCCTCTAAGCCTGAGTATGGAGCACAGACGTAGTCAGTCATTATTATCCTTTTCAGTCTGGTGCTGGTGCCATAGTTTTCACTTGTTTATGCCATCTAAAGACAATTTTATTTGGCCAAGGAGAGAAATTTAAACCAGTGATGTAGTTGTCATTTTACTTATGCTATTACCAGGCAATTCAATTTACCTGAAGTGAGGATTTTTGAACTAGAGGAGGTCAGAATACAGCCTTCATTAACTCTCACTATTAAGGGACTCCTAAGCTGAAGAAAACTGACTACCCTTAAGTGACTATGCATCATGTGACAAACCAAATAAATGTGGTGAATTCTGAAGTGAAAATGTAATGACACCCTTAGAATAACAGATCCACTAACTGAAGGAAAATCTGCGAATGCCCAATTCCTCCTTCTCCCCTTACCTCTACTCTCCAACATGGCTATCGCTCTGGAAGTGAACTTTAGCCCATCCTCATCTAATGATGTCTCCTCCTGGGAACCTGGCCCACTGCTTGGGTTTGCATACATCTGAAATACACAGTATAACTTAGTTTTATGTATGTGCATTTGGGAATGGGTGCACAAGCATGCATGTTATTTTATTAAATTCATACAGTATATATAACGTCATCAGCCGTTGAGGTCCACTGCAGGACCAGCCTATCCCTACCGAAGCAGGGACGATTAAGCCATGTATCTCTACCCAGTAACTTAGGCTGTCTGGTAGAGACTGTAAGTAGGGTGAGAAGTGCTTGTGAGTGTAATTGTTGTGTTGTAGTGGCTTTGGATGTGTGTGTAGTCTGTGAACCAAGTGTAATCAGCCCGCCTTAAGCCGTCTGGGTGCAAGCATACTAAGTATGCGACACTGGTTCAACCACAGCACCCATTGTGTCCGCCAAAGTGGTCAGTTGCTTGGTGAATGCCCAAATGATTCTTGGTGGCTTAGTGGGTTGCCACTTCAAAGGGTGGGTCCCACAAGGGTTTCCATCTACGAGGTGATTTGGGTTTACACTCATGTAAAGTCACTCAGAGGCAAGCAAGGCTGATCACCCTCGCCTTAAATGTAGAGACTGAGTGACCTAGCCCAAGGACCCTATGGCAGAAAATGAAAATGATGGATATGAGGAGGGCTAACTATTCAATATTTAATCATTTTAATTAATGATGGTGATTCTTCTTCCTGGGACAGAAAAAAATCAACTCAGGGACTGACTGTAAAACTCTATTAAATACTCCATACTTCCCCAAATGAAACTTGTACTGAGGATTCTTTTCAGTGGGATGCAAATAAATCATCTGTGAAAGATACAAACTATCAAACACTAACCGGTTCCTTGCCATCCATCGCGTCCAGCCAATGCTTGCGGTCGTCCTCTGAGAGAGCCTGAAGAGTGTACTGGACACCAGGCTTGTCTTGTGCCGTTATGTCAAAACAGAAGCGTTTATCTATACTGTCAGACATCCGCCGTACACATGACCTCAGTACTATGGTTTCAGTGGAGGTCTGGGGACAATGAACATCAGGGTACTATAATTCACATAACCAATGCTAAAGGGTAACAAAAAAAATACTGTAAGACATCTGATGTCCTTGTCAATGTACACATACTGTAATGCACTGTACTCTAACCAAATACTGTATCTTTAATATGACAGAATAACCCAACGAAGTAAGTGGGAATAGGACCAGACAACAAACTAACATTACACAATGACACAAGTGATTCTCTGTTATCATGTTTTGGCTTTAATATATTAAAGAATATCATGCAGATGATAAAAAATGAACACTAAAATAGAGTACATAAAAGCTGCATATCTATCCAGAGACAGAAAGACTTTTGAGAGCATGCTTTCAGAGATGAAACACAAGAAATGAATACATACAATCTTGTGCTGGATCTGGTTGTATGGTATCATGGTGAAGACTCTGTTGTCCTTCTGGTAGAGACAGTAGTGCTTTGTCCATGTTGTGCCAAATGCCTCTGTGGTGAGAAAAAAACATGATCTATGTAAAAAAATGGAGGAATTGCACCCATCATCAGCACCATCATCATACTATCATCATGACCTCTTCTTCTAACCAAAAGATGGGGTAAAATAGGTCCCAGAAAATGAGAAGGTAAACTAAAAGTAAAGATGGGGGCACAAGCCATGAAGTGGTCTGCTGCAGCACTGTACTTATCTGATGGTAGGTAGTGGCAACCATCATCCACTCACTTGATGCTGTGCTGCCTACTTCATCTTTATCATTCTTCAACTGTGTATGCCCTCCTCTTTTCCTACATCTTTCATCCTTCCTGTCACTTTTTATTCTTCTTCTTTCTACTTCAGGTGGTTCTACACAGAATGATAAGCCTGATGGTTTCCTGCACCCCAGTAAACCATTTGCAACACGGGGTTGTAGAATAACCATATAACAGGGTAATGAGGAGCCTACTATGGTGTCCCTGGTAACTAAGTGCAAAGATGCAAATGCAGCATTCACTTGGGAACCAAAACTTTGCACCTTTCCCTGAGCCCTGCTGTGACGAGGCACTGATTACCAGAAGAGAACATCAATTTGATGAATGGGACAGCTCTGCAGGGACAGCTGCATGCCTGTGGTTGATAGGTTTGCCCAGCCAGACAGACCTGGGTTAACAACAACTTTAATCATCTACATGACTTTGGCTAATGAGTTTAAGGTGTGTCAGTTACTCACTATCCTTGGATACAAGGGCACTGCATCAGCAAGGTTACAACAGTTACCCTCCCTAGGTGTTACCTTAGGTACCTGTACTCATTTTGCTTAGCTACCTACCCTAGGTGTCACCTTAGGTACCTGTACTCATTTTGCTTAGCTACCTACCCATGAAGGGTGGATGGACACTTGAGTTAAGTAATGCCAGCTGCCCACTCCAGGATTCAAACCCTGGCATTCTCAAGCTGGCAGCCCCATAGTTAGCTGTGCTTAACACTCCATCTCTCCATCTTATCTTTGGTCTCCCCTCCTCATCTCCCCTTCCACCTCAATCACATATAATCTTCTAGGGAGTCTCTCATTCTCCATCTACTCCACATGGCCAACCAATCATATCATCTAATAATAAGACAAGGATACATACATTTAAACAGGAACTCACTTTTCTCCATGAGGAAGAGGTAGCCTTGTCTTGTGTACATCCTGTCCATGTTGCCTGGATCCACAGCCTTCTGCATTAGGTCCAAAAAATTGATGATAAAGAAACAAAATAGAAATTTCAGATGAACTATCTCTTTCAGAATGAAAGACACAAAATGTAACTCCCAAAAGTCAGGTGACTCATTTTAGTTTATTCTTGCTGCCAGTTGACAATCTTACAAAACTTAAGATAAGTGTTTGATACTGAAGAAGTTTAATAATGCTATATACAACCCCTCCAATTTAAAGAGCTATCCAAAGCTGAATCAGATAATCACAAGATGGCAGGAATAAAATAAAAATGGCATCCCCAGCTCACAGGGTTAAAAACTGCTAAAGTCTTGAATTTCTGAATGATGTCTTGTATGTACAAAACATTATGAATAAACACTTGATTACAAACAAGGCAATCATGAAGTATTATTATATGGTTCCTTTAAAATACTATACTATATACAGAATATGTATTGGGCAGTATTTTGATAATTAATGAAAAAAAAAAATCTTAAGAGTACAGTACAGCAATTTCAGTAAGTTTTTCTGATGATCTACTGAAAAATACTAATGAGTTAACTGAAGGCTAATACAGTGTGCAGTCCAAGATGCTTCACTGTTAACTAAAAAATATTAAGATGCACAGTTAGTGTGAACACAGAAAAAAGGTTAAAGACTATTATTATACAGCTCTTTACATCATGATGGGTGACTGTACAAAACTCAACACAATGATATTTCACTAATTCTGTAACATAATTAGATACAGGCAGTCCTCATTATACATAGGAAATGTGTTCCAAAATATCACAAATTTTTCCGTAAAATTAGTACTTTAAATGGTCTAACTGATTCTATATTAATGGTACTGTAAATTGAAGGAAACCAGCACATTAGCTTTATAAATAGCAATGTAACTTTGAAAAATTAGTAATTTCTGAGGCACGTTTCCTTTAATATAAATTTGAACTTGAAGGAAAAAAATCATAAAAAAGAGATGACTTATAATGAGAACTTATTTTAAGTAAACAAGATGATGAGTGACAATTAACTTACCCTTCTATCTTATCACATTATAGATCCTAACAGTAGAGAAACATACAGCACAAGATGAGAAAGTGAGAGACAAAAGTAAAGCTAGGGATGAAAAGGTGTAAGAAATGAACAAGTTCTCACTCATTTCCATTTACTGTAGGCTAAGAGCAGCTAAGCAGAAGATGAGGGGAAAAAAAGAGAAGCAAAATAAATGAAGTTCAAGAGTAGTAAGATTTCTGCCACAATTATAACCCTCAGTACTTTCCATACAAGGGAGATAGAGCAGAAAATGAGGGTACAGTATTATATTGCTATTTTGTATTTCTGAAGAAAGAATATGGAGAAAGAAGATCTGAAGAGATAGGAAGTAAGAGTAAGTATGGCATGGGAAAAAGCAGAGATAATTTTGTAACAGCTGTCACTGTGTTGTGTTATATTTATGAAGCTGACATTATGAAGAAAAGAAGAAAACCCAGAGGATGGGAAGGAAAACCTTGTATAGCATGGAAAAAAGAAATAAGAGGGAGGGATTAATAAAATGAAAGCATACAAATCAAGGATACATAATTCGCATAACAGGTGAAATGAAGATGAGGATATTAACCCTTTCAGTATGATAAGGTCTTTTCTATTTTATTCTTGGGGCTACCAGATGATATTATTGAGATTAAAGGAGACTTCTCAAATTGGAGGAGTTAGATATGCCTTCTTAAGGTGAATGGCTAAGAAACAGTCTTTACCAATGCCTTTCATAGAATGACATCTTTATTATATATACCTGACATCTTTAATACATCTACCCTCACCATCAATTTACTCTTATCTTCATTAAATTAAGTCTATCCTGTACTCTTGCTACTTCCAGGAAAAATCTATTCAGGTATCCCATACTGAAAGGATTAATGAATAACACAGGAAGGATGCAGATGTGAAGAAGTTTGGTAACAATATCATCTGTGCGGAACAAAAGATATCGTTACTGAAAATCAAAGATGGAAAATTAACACAAAATGCTAAATCAAATGGAAGCTAAAATATAAGGTAAAGTAAATAAAGTTAGTTTAATCATGTAATTATTGTAATTAGTAACTACCATATTCAAAATTACTTAACTGTCAACTCATTTCTTTCTCTATTAATATCTTTGTGGTGCTAGGAAGAGACACCTTCATGTGGTGATATTGAAGAAAATGGGTGGCACCACTGCCTGGTTATAAAAATGTCCCTCAACTTCCTCCCTATCCTCTGAAACAAATAGTGGACTGCAGGAGGAGGGCAACTTCAGCCTGTAGTGCACTGAGTTAGCATCCTGCTGAGGCTGGAGCCACATATGTTTCAAATGTTTGTCTATTTTAACACTTCGCTATTCTCATTCCTTCTTCGGTTTCCCTCTCTCTTTACTCTGATTTCCCTCTTTATCTTCCACCTTTCCTCTATACCCTCCACTTCATTACATCTTCTCTTTCCTCTTTCCCATTCTTTCTTCTCTCTCCTCCACAATTCTCTGTATTTTCTACCACTTTCTCTTCTTTATTTTATCCAGTCTCATTTATGTCTCTCATCAGAATCTTTCTCTAACTGTGTTCATTATTCTATATCTTCTATTATGAAATACCCTCTCCTTTATTTTATCAGTCTTGCCTAAAACTAAATTACCAACCACTCCCTCTTCTTTTATTTATTCACCCTTTTCAATCCCCATCCTCATCCTTTCCCTTGCTTCATTTAGTGTTTTATATACCTATCATTATTAACCTCTCCTCTACCTTAGTTTATCCAGCACTCTTCTATTACCATCATCATCTTCCATACTCCCTCTAGTTTTTTCTATATTATCAACCTCTCCTTCTGCCTTATTTCATCAATTTTCTTCTATACTGTATCAGTATCAGCATCTCTTCTTCCTTAATTTATCTAATAGTCATCCATTAACAGCATCTTCCTCTTCCATATTCTATCCAGTCTTTTCTATATTATCATCCTCTCTCCATTTCTTAATTTACTTATTCTCTTCTATAACAAATATTATCAGTCTTTCTCTTTCCTAATTTACCCACCATACTTTCCTTGCCCTCACCCCTACCTCCCAATCACCCCACACTGCACATTAGGTCAATTAGCTTTAGGCCCTCCACCCACATTGTTAATTTGTTAATAAGGCCTTGATGAGGACCAGGGAGACAACCACCACACATGCGATTTGATGGAACTACCAGCATGTACAGGTATTTTCTTTTCAGCCTTATCTGTGTAGTTAGGTGGAGAAGATGTTCAGCTACGGACCAGTTTCACAGTTATAATCTGTATCGATGTCTGCTTTCCCCCTGAGTGTGGGTTTCAAGGCTGCTCCTTTGCTTTGACCCATATTAATACAAGGTTGGGCTTCACAACTCAAGCTAACTGTTCCAAATCATACTTATACCTACTCTCCTCTCAGGTTTGAATTTCACAGCTGCTGTTATTTGTTCTGACCTGTATCAATACCTACTGGTACTCTCTTTTTAAGTCTGGGTATCATGGTTATATTTTTTTTACACAGGTGGTGGTAAATGTCATCATCACATTACTGGAACTGAGCTGGGAAGCTTCCATATCTACAAAATTATGACTGTGAAACTAATCACTCTGATCTGCATTAGTGTTACCTATGTCAGAGACTGAAGTCATTGGGCTACATAAGAATGGGCTGCAAAACCGGTCCTAAAACTAGAATAATTTAATGTTACAGAAGATTGTGAAGAGGTTAGTTACAAATGGAACAACAATTCTAATCTACATGTCACAAATAATCACAGGTTCAAGGCAGCTTTGCCTTTTGTATTTCATTCTTCCAACCACTGTAAAACCTTATTCAGCTTTGGGAAAAACATCTGGGAGTGAGAGGAATAAAATCCTCTACTGTGGTCTATTTTTCATTCCTTCACCATGAGGTGGTTCTCCTTAGCTGAATAAAATCATTTGATGGTGGTCAGACCAAAATATAAAAGGTTTCACCACACTGAACATATTAACTGTAAACAAGATCACTGTTTGCTGTGTCTTTCATGAGAACTGTCAGGAGGGATCAAAGCCTAGCTGTTAATCACTGTCTACCAAAAACACATACAGTATAATACAATATGGAAAAAATTACACATACTGAAACTGTGTTTATTGGGGAGATATGACAGTTTCGTTATAACTATATCTTTTCAATAAACAGCATTTCAGTATGTCATCTATCTGTCTACCTGACCAATTCACGGCACTATGGACTCAAGAACTATAATACAGTATGTCATTACAGCAAGTTGACAGCTGTCTCACAAGAGGGCGAGACAGGGAGCTGGGTGGTGGAACACATGCGCTTTCACCTGAAACATAAGCATGGTAAGGCAGAACCACGTAGACCCACAGAGCCTTCTATATGTATAACAAACCCATGTGAAGAATATAGCAAATCATATAACAGTGATACACTTATCTACAATAAATACCAGTAATACAAGAATACTGTGCAGCCAGTCAAGTGATAATGATATTTTTGGTCCAGAACAACAATACAGTATCTAATATCCTGAATTACACACACCATAGAGGGTGGTCCATATACTGTGCGCCATCTTCATTCAGTTGTAAAATTTTCATGAGTGCAGAGACAGTTCAGTCAGCATTATCAGTGTCTACCTGACACAATTTTCTCTTTTCCATAACTCTTTTCATGCTTTATATGTGTCTACCATCACTTTAGTAAGCATGGATAACCCACTGGAGAGGGACATCTTCACACAGTAGCAGTGATAATAACCCAGTGGCTCTGTTGCCTGGTTGTACAGGAGTCCCTTAACTCCCTCCCTATCCCTTGAAAGGGAGATGGTGGACTGCATGAGAAGGGCGACTTCCTCCTGTAGTCCCCTGGATTCATGTTCAAATGAACTGGAGGCACAGCAACAAAAAATAACACTGCATCATTTGTTACCATCCATAATCCTTCCATTCTTTAACATGTTTGCTTTATAGTATCTGAGATAATTCAACACATACAAGTATCGATAATATATTCCTGCTCCCACATCCACATCAGCAGACTGTGCCATCCCTGCTACACACAAGACAAAAGCAATGGGGCACAACAGCCAGACCACCTTAAATATGTATCAAGAAGCCCACACTCATCTTTAAAACCCCTCTCATAAGCTTATAAATCATCTAGGTATTATTCAAAGCTGTAACACAAACTTCTAAATGAAAAATCTATTTAAAAATTATAATTAACTAATATTTAGCTGATTAGGAGTTTTCACTTCATTATTTCACATGGGTTAGTCATTCCCTTGCCCCTTCCCTTGTTAGGCAGTTACCCAAACTAATTAAATGGTAAGGCAAAATCATTCAGCAACCAAAGAGGAAACTACTGTATTAGTAAATTAAATGCAAATTAATTTTAACCAAAGACAAAACTAAGACCAACAAAAATAATAAAATGGTTAGAAGAGGTTACAGTACTGGTTATAGATAAGAAGAGTTACAAGCTACCATGGATGGATGGATGGATAGGTAAATGGATGGATGGATAGGTAAATGGATGGATGGACAGGTAAATGGATGAATGCAAAGGTAAAGGAATGAATATAAGGGTGTAAAGGTGAAACAGTGATACAAAGACAGCAGTAAATTAACCCATATTGGCCCACACCTACGCTCCACACACCTGCTCCCACAGTCATATTTCACGTACCGGTACCTCCCACGACCTCACTACGCACTCATTTGACCTTTCATAATTAAAGAAGGGATACAAGTAATAACATTTCCCAGGAAAGTCACGTTTCCAATAATTCTGAAAGCAATTTCTCTCATGTACATGATACTTCACATACATTCATTTTATTTGGCTAGGACTGAATCACACTGTAATCTATCTATCTACAGTACATACACTGTATGGCCAAATGCCTTAATCCCATAAAGGGTGGCCATACTAAGCTGGAGTGATACACTCATTATTCAATTAAAGGTCAAAGTGTGTGTGTGAGTATATCTACAACTGCTTATGTCTGCTAATGAATTTTGTAAGCTGAAGACAGATACACACAAAATACTGACAGGAAATGAAGAGAACAGGATGAGAGAATGACAGTGACAGAAAAGGAAGGATGGGTATGAAGGCTGATAGTTATAGTAATCATCTAAACCTTTCAATCTGATGTATTTTTTGTTATCCTCTTACTACATCCAGACAATTTTATTTCACTTTTGAGAGATTTTCTGAACTCAAGAGCTTAGCTATTGTCTTCATATACTGCTTTACTACAAGAAGTTTCTCCCAGGATGAAAAAAAAACATCTGGAGGTAGCAGAAATAAAAAAAAAAAACTACATCACCATATCCAAGAGGTTATTCCCCAGAGTAAAATGATGTCTACTCTCTTTATATTTTATTCTTGTTGCTGTCAATATTATTCATCCTCAGATGCTGGTGAGGGATGCCTTCAGCTGGGGGGCACCTATATGACCAGGTAGTCCCACTGCCTAATCATACAATCATCCCTCAATTCCCCTTCCCCCCATCCCTTAAAAGAAGGATGGTGGACTGCACAAGAAAGGTAACTTCAATATGCAGTGCACTGGGTCACAGTCAGATGAGTCACTCAGTCTCAGGGAGACCTCTCAGTGTTACAAGGTAAGACACTATCTCCAATAATCCCTCCAAAACAAAAGATGTTCCTAAAGCTGAATAATATCACCTAACAGTAACAAGTATGAGATTAAAAAACAAATCATTGTATTTAATGGAAATGTGGTTTGTTGGAATGCAAAGGAAACCTGTCAATATCAGAGGCATAAGAAAATGGAGGAAATTAAGAGTGCAAGAGTCAAGGGGAAAAAAATGGACCTGGAGAGGGATGAAAGCCAAAATGAAAGAGAATGGTTTTGTACAACTTTGGACAACTGAACCTATCACACTCCCACTACTGGGCTGGCAGTTCATATATTTTACAAGCAGATTCTGGGCATAAATATGGGCAAATCTGTATATTGAACAGTCAGAAGCACCAATTCAAAAGAAAATTATTCATAAACCCTACATTTACCAAGTTAGGACAGCTAAATACAACCAACCAAACAATGCATGTGTTCTACTTTCAGATGTCCACAATTGTATGTGAAGGGAGTTTGGCATGTACGGAAAAGGAGGAATAAAATTAGTGGGAAGTGAAATATCAGTATATTAATGATTGGATTACTTTTGAGTTTTTATGATGCTGTCTGTGGCCCTGGATTAAACTGGATGTTAACTGTGCATATGGAGATAGGGTGATCATAAGTGCACTGTGGAATGAGCAATGCATGGATGTAACAGTTAGTGTAAAAATTTTCATGTGTGTTGTGTCTGAACAAGGCTGAGATTGAGATGTGGGAAGGTGATGGGAAGTAACAGTAACAAAAAGAGTACATGGTGGAGAGACTGCACAAAAAATTTGTACCTGTAGAGTGTGAAGTGTGCAAATGAAGATGAGGTGAATGTGAGAGCCACTGGTAGAGATGAATGTGAGAAGGAGTTGTGGTGGTGGCGGTGGTAGTGGTGGTGGCGGTGGTTATAGTGGCTGAATCCGAGAGGTTGTTGTAGTGAAGAATGTGAAAGGAAGTAGTGGTAGTGGTCATGAATAAGAGAGGTAGCAGTGGTTGTGATGATGAATGTGAGAGATAGTTGTGGTGATGAATGTGACAGATAGTGGCGACAGTAAATGTGAGAGGCAATGATACTGGTAAATGTGGGAGGTAACAGTAGTGGTGGATGAGAGGCAGCAGTGGTGGTACCTGTGAAGTAGGACTTGTAATAGTTGAAGTGGCGGTGAATGTGATAGTAGAGGTGGTGGACGTGAGAGGTAGCAGTGGTAGTGTTCATGAATTTGGGAGGCAGAAAGTTAGAATAGTGACTAAGTTAAAGTATTACTGTAAGGAGAGCATGTGGAGTGTGGTGAGGGCCATGTTGGGGGTGTGAGGGGGTGGGGAGGGACACAGTACCGTCTTACGGACCTCCAGCATCTTGTTCTTCAGCTGTGTGGACTCCTGCCGGGTTGCATTGAAGTTCTCACGTGCCTGTGGCATCAATGGTGGTGATGACACATATTCAGCAACAGTTTTTTCCCAAAACAGCAGCAGCAACAGATTATTTCCAGGAACAGCAGCAGCAGCAGTCACAGCATAAAGGAGTGTATAAAGCAAAAATTACAGTTATTAATAATGTACTGAACTGTATAGCTGCATGAAGATCTGACGTGTACAGTATCAAATTATACTAGGCAGGAAGGGTCCATGATGGTGAGCAATTCCATATTTACTGAAAGTAAGAATGTGTTCATGTATTTCAACAAACTTTCATCATAATAAAATTACTGAACCACATCCTTTAGTCAAAAGGAATATCCCCCAAAATTTTTTCAATGATTCCCCCAGCAGGATCAAAGACTGACTACATAACAGAGAGACAAGGGTAAAAATGGATTCCATCTCCTTTCAGCAACAGAAGTAATTAAATTTGCACAAAACAGGCATTTAAAAAAAATAAATAAATTGTGTGCTTGAAGAATTGAAACAAATATAATGGAAGATATTGTGACACTGACCCGCTGGACCCTGACTTGCAGATCTCTGAGGTAAAGGTTGCAGTCGCTGAACACCTCGTGGCCCTGGTGGTAGAATGTCAGCCACCCGTACATGTAACTCAGCAACTGCAACACAAAGTCAACAATAGTGGATGGGCAGCATTTTCAAACTTTTGTGAACTGTTCCTTTCAGTTATCAGTGTACATAAAATTTACATCATCAAAGACATGATGAAAACTTATGTTGCTTGTGATTAGTACAGTGACCCCTCCATATGTGTGGATCAAGTGTTAACCTCGGGTACTGGAGAGGGATGCCTTCACGTGTTGGCACCAATATAGCTGAGATGCTCCATTGCTCAATTATACAAGTGTCCTTCATCTACCTCCCTATTCCCCAAAAGAGGGATGGTGCACTACAGGAGGAGGGCAACTTCAGCCTGCAGTCTACCAAGTTCACATTCAGATGACCTTGGGGTTGCAAGTACTACTACTACTATGATTACTACTACAACCTAACAGTTACTGTGTAACCTTGCATTCCCAAACAAACTGCTGCACTGTACTGTACTCACTGTCTCAACAAACTCAAACTTCTTCCTCTCCTGTGCCTCCTGCAGCAAATAGACGTAGTCGAGGGAGGCGTGCACAAAGTGACGCTGTTCCATCTCCACCGACGCGTCAGCCTGGGGAGAAAGAAATGAGAAGCTTGCTATGGTACAGAGACAGATTGAGAGGCATGATATGGTGTGGACAGAGAGCTAAAACAAAAGCCTAAACACAATAGGTAAAGAGACAGAGAGGATTCCCACACATCTTGCCATTGAAATTTATTCTTCCTACTTACATATGGTTTTATTTAACTTAGGAAAGACCTTTTAAGTATACAGATTAACAAATGCTATAATTAACCCATGCTAGTTCAAAGTCTCCCCAAAGCTGGAAAAAACAATTGTCCAGAAGCAGCCATATTGAAATAAAAAATGTCACTGATGTGAGGAGGTAAAATCAGTCCTGGTATTTCACTCTTCTCGCTCACTCCTCCTCCCTCTCCTCCGTTCCTTTCCTCTGTCTTCTACCCCTAGCATCACTCCTCTTCTCCTCCTCCACCTCTTCTTGCCATTCTTCTTTCCTTCACCTCTCCTCATCGTCCTTCTCCTCCTCCTCTTGCTACCTTCCTTTCCCCGATTCTCTTCTCCTCCTCCTCTTGTCACTTTTCTTCTCTCCTCCCTTCAACTTGCCACTCTGCTCTCCTTCTCCTCTTCCTCTAGTCTATACTCATCCCATCATCCCCACCTCTTTTGCATCTTGTCACCCTTCATCCCCTCCCCAATCAATACTAGTGCTCTCTCTTAGCCTGAATATAATCGTTTGGAGGCAGCAAGCATTCTCTAATAAAAGACCTCATCGTACTAATGGAGTAACAAGGGTTTTTTTAAAAAAGTCTACGGGTTTCGTATGCCTTGTTTCATGCACAAGCTTTTTCTCATGACTGATATTCTTGACGAGTTGGAAGACCTACGACGTGGAGATGAAGAAGGGACAGTAAAATGCACGTACACACATTCTCTCTCTCTCTCTCTCTCTCTCTCTCTCTCTCTCTCTCTCTCTCT